>VCCN01002112.1:6103744-6115442 GCA_006491835.1 Architeuthis dux | reverse complement strand
CACCGCTCACTCCCGGACGGACCCACGTGTCCCCACCCCCAACCTTAATGAAAGCACAAAAAATCGTCATTCAAAGAAGACTAGAACAACCTTCACAAAGGAAGTAACAACATACATCGAAGCCTCACTTCTATACAACGGACTGAAAGTAACGGTCCAGTTTACCATTTATTGTAAATAGCCTCCCGTAAAATCTAGAAAAATATTTTTTCTAAAAACTAACAAATTCAAGGTCTAATGGATGGATAAAAAGCACTATTTTTTCCGACTTAACTTAATACCAACGGATATGAATCTTAACTTAATTTATTCTTCTTGAATTTTAATTTAATTGTAATTTTTTTTTTTTAATTGACAAAAACAAAAGTCGTTATGAATTTTATTTATTGCCTTTAAATTTCACTAAAAACACTCCAAGAAACAAATCAAATGAACAATTTATTTTAATACAAAACAAACAATACGAAACACACATAAATAAAATTTCTTAACAACTTTCAAAATACAATCATAACGTTTAAAATTGAAAACGGGAAGTTATTGCAATGTTTCGTTGACATAAAACAGATAGTACACTTTGATCTCCAAATGCCACAGAAGCCACATCTGGACCATAAAGGATAGTGCCTCAAAAAAAGCTCAAACAAAATAACGGCTTGAACGAATGTAATCAGAAGCTTTATTACTCATTTGCGATAAACTAGAAACTTAATATACCCATTTTGCGATGGGTGTGAATAGTGTGCATGACAAACCACCTAACTGTAACGCTATAATTGTCAAATTACACCCCATAAATAGTGTTGCCAACTCAAAAAATATTTTCGCGCTAGTTTGACTGCCAAAAAGCGCTAAATTTAAACAGAAATAGCCAAAAATGGCCAAAACCCACCAGAAAGACACTAAAAATAGCCAATAAATGGTTAGAAATTGGCCAAAATGTTTAAGCGTAAACGCGCTAATTTAGCGCTTTTTTGCACTGCCAAAACAAGAAACGCGCTGAATCTAGAGCGAAACGCGCTAAATCGCCAACACTGCCCATAAAGCATGATTTACACGTGCAAATCATCAGAATTGTAAAATTAATTGCCATTAGTCCTTAACCGTTTCTATTAACCAATGAGAATCAATTTTACAAAGATTTGACAAGTAACCGGTGTTGCCGCTAAAAGTCGCCTGTGATCACAAAACATTTTGGGATGTTATTCATTTTGTCGCGAAATGATCCACATTGAAAGAAAAACTTATTTTTGTTGGTCTACGATATTTTTTATATTAATTTTATTGTTTGCAGGTAAATGTTGAACACCCGAATTGATCCATACTTTATTCTATTTTGATATAATTTAAATTATTGCGCTTGACCGAATTTTTCTTTTTCATTTTTTTAAAGGAATATTTGTAAATTTTGCTGATGCTTTGGAAGCTAATAACTCTAAAAATTTAGGTAAGTTGCAAATTTTCACTTTATTTCCTGCTTGATGTTAAAAACGTGTGTGTGTGTGTGTGTGTGTGTGGTTTAAATCCCACCTTTTTTTAAAGGCTGAGTCTTTAAAACATAAACAAGAATCAGGTTCATTTCTGAACAGAACAGGGAATACTTGTTTTGTAAAGTGTCAAATGTTACATTCAAAAATGTAAGCTGGCCGAAAAAGCAGTTTCTTCTTATTTTAGTTATTAATAAAACTTAGTAACACAAAAATAAATATCCTGTTTTTATTGGAGAAGACCAATTAAATGAACCTCCAAATTTACTTTGCTCAGTAAACAAACAAAATAGAATAATATAGTGGTTCGAGTCTGTTCTAATTCTTTCTTTAAATTTTTTTATGCATTTTTAAAATTAATTTGAAATGTCAAACTTGGAGTTTTTAGAAGATCGCCAGGATGGAGTGTGTATCTGACAGTTAAAATTTTACAATTGATTTTCTACGTGTTTTTTTTGTTTGTTTTTGTTTTGTACAAAACAAATGTAAACACACATTCCAAAAATAAATAACACCGTTTCTATATTATGGGAGAAAATGATTTTTATATCAGATTTTTCTTCTTCGTTTTAATGATATACATACATTTTATGAAAATTTATTGAATAGTTTCTTTGGAATTGGATGTCAATTTTGCGATAAGTCCGTGATGTTGCATTATTATCGTAGTTTTTGAGAATGCAAGTACTACTATACTAACGAAATAATGCAGCAATAATGCACACCTATCGCCAAAATAGATATCTGTTGACAAAAATATGGCACCAAAAAGAAATTATGTGACATTTCTGCATCTTCCATTAGCAGTTTTTGTTTTTTTAATAATTTTAAAATAAGGCAACATAATTAGGTAAAAAAACAAAACTGAGCAGTAGTAGCAGTGATATTACCAGCAGCAGTTGCTGGCTTCCAGCAAACACACAGCCACAACAGAGCATTGCTTTACCAGCAGCAGCCAATTTTGTGTTTGTGTGCGTGTGTGTTTGCAGTACCCCCTTTCTCTCCTGTTTGCTTTAGGGTAACAGAAAGCCAACAGACAAATAACATGGGCTTTTATATTATTAGATTCTTTTAATTACTGTGTTAAGACTAATAAATGTTGATATTTATTTTCCTCCCCCAACAAAGGCAAATGTAACACATAGTCAGGTTTAATGTATGGCCCCCACATGTGTATGTGTGGGTAGGGGCAAAAATTGTGCAGTCCCTGCAGCCTCTGGCCGACCCACGACCCTTACCATTTAGTGCAATGAGGAGATGCTGCCCTGGAGTTGGAATCTCCAGAGACAGGCACATCTGCTTCAATTTTGTGCTGTCTTACCCGAAGACCAGAACAAGGCTAAACCCGGCCCCAAAGGGTTGAAAATAAGAGATGTTGGCTACTTTTTGTCATTCAGTTGTCAACACCTACCAATATTCAAATGATTCTTCAGACGATTTAACTCCTTCTTGTTGTTTGTGTTGTAAGAGAAAAATCAAAGAAGCAGCACACATCAAAATGTCCACTAAATGACAAGTGCAGAGTTCAACCCGATGTGGCTTCCGCTTCTCAACAGATCCAAACCCGACAAGACAAAGACACAGAAACACCCAGACCCTGCGTTATAAGGGTTACTCCTTTAAAAATAAAAACTTCTGTTTACCCCACCCACTCGGATTTTACTCCTGAAGAAGGCCGAAGAATGGATCGGCCGAAATGTGTTTACAACACAAACAACAAGGCGTTCAATCGTCTGAAGAACCATTTGAATATTGATGACCCTTCTCAAAACTATAGAGAATATACCTACCAATGTTATTAAATTAATACAACCTCTTAGTGCATTTTTAAGTGTAACGAGCCGGGCTGCTGCAGGGTCAAACTCCACTCCTACTTCTATTCCGACTGAAAGTGATTACTGAAACCTTTGTATTGTATTGTATATATAATAAATAAAAAATTATAATATAAATGTTCATAGACATGTAAGACTTGTCTGTTTGGCTCAGTCGGTAAGAGATCCACCTACCGATCACTTGATCATGATTTCAAATCACAGTAGGGAAATGTTAATTTTATATATCGGTTTCGGTTTAACGTGACAGTACAGACAAACAGTGAAGAGTTTACTCCCCTTTTGTTCTTGTTGTTTATCTCTGTCAACAAAGTTGAAAAGAGGTATTTGTTTTTGGTTGTGTCTGTTTATTTGTTAGCATTTATTCCTGTCTGCAAGGTATCTCCAAAAGTTCTCAATCAATCTCTCTCATTCAGATTTTCTGGAAGGGTGGACAATAGGCAAAGAAAGAACTGATTAAATTTTTGAGCGGATCCATGCTCTCCCCTACGTCATAGGGGTCCAGGGCTTTTCGTTACATTCTCTTTCAGCTTCTTCATATATGAATCAAAGAATATATACATTTGAAATTTAAACCGTTATCTACCCTGTCTCTGCTCTATTCACTAAGTGATTTCAATGATGTTTACAGTTACTGACAGCAACATTGACAGAGGGCTGTGCTTTCTAGTTTTTTGTTGTTACGGTGGAAAAACAAAGTCAACTCCAACTTCCGACTTGGACTTTTGACAAAATTAATTATTAAATTTGAAAATATTTCTGATTAATTTGTAAAGATTATGTGCATTAAAAGAAGGAATGTCATGAATTACAGAAAAATGCATGTTTTAATAAAAGTAATTTTGCTCTCTTGAAACTATTTGATCATAATTTTTTAATTACCTGTGATGGATGTAGATTAAATAAATGAAGTTTATTGAGGTTACAGTAACTTTATAACTTTATGAAGTTTATTGAGGTTACTTGGGCCACTTTTCAAATTTGTAACGTTGTAGTTTCTCCCCTGTTATAAGAAATGCAAATGTTTAGTAGACTCTAAAGAACTAAGACAATCCCTTCTTTCCAACAATGTAACTTCAATAATTAAAAGCATCTTTTCTTAGTTGTATTTTTGTTTTAAAACACCAGTGGTTCAAGTAACCATTGGTTGTAGTAACTTGGACCACTACAGACATTTCAATGATTTTCCCAAGATTGAACATCTATAAGGTTTTAAAAATGCATTTTTGAACACCTATGAAATATATATACCCTAATATAAACATATTAATCTAATAGAACTGCACTTACAATTTTCATGTCCTTGAAGTTCAGAACAAACCACATTTATATAACACTTGAAAAACGCAAGAACTTGATAATCAAATGATTTTATTTAGAAGAGATAAAATGCTGTGGGAAATGATTTGTCAATATTTGACTTATTGACACACGCACACCTTAAAAATCCAGAATTACGAATTCAATCGGCTCTGAAAAGAACAAGATGTTACACTGCATAAATCAATGAGAAGTTAATAAATTATTCAAAAATATATGCCCCTCCGCAAGGCATAGTTGGGTTTGGCATAAGTTGCACTATATCTACAAAGTCACAGTTGTCTGTGTCTTCCTTAGTGGGCCATTTATATTAATTACAATCTTGTGAATCCTCAGGTTGCATAAAAGAAATTTCTAAAACTGCATTTGCAATTACTTTAGTTATTTGGCCAACAAAATAGTTTTTTTGAAGAGATAGCTATGTTATATTTTACCAACACCCAGTCAGTTTGTTTGTGGTGTTTTTTTTATACTGGTAAAAAAGAGTTACCACAATTCTCTAAAGAAATTGGCATAGCAATACATTTCTTGGAATTTTGGTCAAACACTACATCAGAATGGTTTTATTAACATATCTTCAGAGTTTATACATAACAATACATCTCATAATAATATTGGCCATAACACACATTTGGGCAGTCCAGGAGGGATCCCCATTTCGATTTCTTTTTAATAAACTGCCAATTTTGAGAGTTGTATTAAAAAATGCTTTAATAAGCTCATGCTACATAAAATCTAAGCTCCAGACATAAAAGCATATTACAATACTGTGCTAAAATTTAAATATGCAGTAGTTGTTTCAGAAATGCACAAAAACGCTGGTAGTTTTCTTCAATGCTTATTGGTCCATGTTGCCTGGGCGGTTCAAATATACCCATTTTATGGTAGTACTGTATTGTTAATGAAAGATGCTTCCTTTTCTGCTTCTCACTGTTACCCATTGAGAAATCTGTTGCTCTTTTTAACATTTTCAGTCTTCAAAACCAAAAAAATAAACAAAATATCTGTGAGCAGCAGAGGCAGGTCTGACCAGTAGGAGCACTGAGACACAACTGTGTGGCATGGGTTGAGCTATGGCTGTCTCAAAATGACTTCTGCTGAGCGCTACAATGCCTGGCAGAGCACAGTGGAAGTAAACAAGACAGCCTTGGTTAAGCATCGGTTACGTCAGGTCATGTTTGGTTCAAAACGCAAGCTTTGGTGTACAGATGACATCCATGGAAAAATAGTTCGGTTTTCGGAATTTGTGATTAGAGATCATGTACCTGTATATGAAAATAGTTAAGGGTAAATTTTAGATTTCTAATAGTTTTTTGATTTCTTTTGCAGCTTTGAAAGATATAGTTTTTGTGGTTCTCACTCAACAAAATTCATACCACCAAGAGCGAGCTAAAGCTTTCAAAAAAGATTTTTACGTTCAACTTAAAAATATTTCCAAGGTAAGTATCTTGTTGTAATGTTCTTGTGTTTTGTTTAATGCCTTTGTTTGCTTTGTTGGTATTTCTGTTCTAGCTGTGTGAGGTTGAATGTGTTTGATTTGTAACTGTGTTAAGAAAAGACGGAACCAGAAACACCTGTGACAGGACTGTTTGCCTGTGAAGAACTGATGCCTTCTCTGTTGCCACTTCTGGACCACGTTTCTGGGACCGGAAACAAAATGGGGGCTGCTGGGAGCTTGCTTCGGCATGTTTATTGATTTAACATACATATACATTACTTATTGATTTAACATACTATATATAAACATTGCACTTGTCTTTCCATAAAAAGATTTTTAAATTTATTTATTTTATTATGTCTCTTTAGGCATCCCCAATTATATACAATATTAACACAACTTTAAAAATAAAAATAAAATTCATAAAATCACTATTAAATATATATAAATATAAGCAATATTTACAGTTTAACATATCAGACAGATCCCATAAATGTCCTTGTAAGCTTATGCTCTTTCCATAATTTCTAAACTTATCTAAATTATTTTTAAAACTCTCTACACTAGTGCTATTTTTAACATGACTAGGCAACTTATTTCAAAAATATATTACTGTATTAGAAAAAAAAATCTAATTGTTTAGTAGATTTAGTTTTTGAAATCTGCCTTGTCAATAGATTTCCAGTTCGAGGAGCGATAAAAAAAATGGTGTGCCATATTTAGAAATTCCATTAATTATTTTGAATGTCTCAATTTGATATTATAAACTTTTATATAACATCTGTATATTTTTTTAATTTGATTCTTTTGAAGAATAGTTTTAAAAGAAATGGAACATATTTAAAATATTTATTACGAGGTCTGTCCGGAAAGTATCCAGCCATTTAATATTAACAAAAGAAAATAGCCTACCTAGGACAACGACTCCTTAGTCCCCTTCAAAGTACTCAGACACTTATCCCAACATCCCTTTCATTTTGCTCGGTCATTGTGAATACCACACAGTACACAAGCTCACTCAATGGCATCTCACTGTCGACTGAGTAACTCCATGGGATAGTGTCAGTTCATGCATGTGCAGTAAGATCCTCTCTCGGATTGGTTACCAATTTACATCAAGGCTGCGCTACCTGTTCTCAAGATATTCAAAATGGCTGGATACTTTCCCGACAGACCATGTGTATATAATAATGATAATTCCTCATCCCAGAAATCGCCAAAACGTTGTGACTATATCTACCAAGAGGAGGATACTAGTCTAAATAGATTAACTTTTAAATTCATAAACTGCTCGAAACCAACAGTGGAACTCTTCAATGGATAGCATGTGAATTGAATTTTAAAAATTCACCAAATGGTCAAAGGGAGATGATTTTTAATCAGAAGTTATCTCCCTTGAAGTTGACATTCTATTTTCTTTGTATGATTTTAAGAGTTAATGTATAATAATGATGATTCCCCATCTCAAATTCAGACAGAAATGATTTTTATATTGACTGTTTAATTTGCATTTGTAGGATGAAAAACCTAAATTATTTTTCACACACAAGAAATGGCCCATGCGAGGCTATTGGACAATATTTCCTCTGTTTTCTGGGTAAGTAATATTTTGCAATCATTTCTACCATAATTCATAAATGAATTTGTCGCATAACTGCTGATTTCTACTGCCTATTAGTCCTGGGGCTGTAATAGATCCCCGTAGAAATTTTTGAGTTGACTAATGAAACCAATTGGACATGCTAGAGGGACCTTCAGTGAGTAAGAATATCTTGGGTAGACATTCCAGATAAGTTGCAAAAAGTTTTTAGCAGCATTTTTCTTAACGGCAGATTTTTGCAGTGGTACCCTGGTCAAAGAAAATTTTCAACAAATTTGGGCATATTGTATATCAAGATAATATTATTACTACTAATACAACTAGTGTACGTAAAATCAATAAAAAATATGGTTCCAAGCGATGGTGGGGGTGGGGATAAATAAGTTTATGGATTAGATTCTTCCGTGAACCATATAAGTTCTGGTCAGTAGAGCAGTTGCTGTACATTGGCAAGCTTCCAGAGATAAAAGGGATGCGAGTTCGAGTCTCACCCTGAGCTTATCCTTTATTTACAATCTGCGCCGTTGACTGGCGGTCTGAGTAAGTTGCGGCAAAAAGCAACTAAAATTAAGATGAAAGAAAGATTAGTCAGAAATTAATAATGGTTAAAAATAAGGGTACTCTTGTAATAGTGGAGTCCAGTGCGTAATATGTGTAAAAGACTAAGATTCATTCCACTTGCATTATTGTATTAACCCTTTATAGGACAGCCCAAAAAATATTTTAGATATCACTAACAACCTTTTTATATTTTAAACTAGACCTAATTACAAGATATTTTCAGTTGCAAGTTTTCTGAAATTTTTTTGTTTATGGGGCAAAACTCCCTCTGATGAAGTGATCATATATGGTGCCTCAACCAAAAGTGACCAAAAATGGAGTATATATAAAACATAGAATTAAAGAATAACATTCAATATAATGACTAGATACAAAGAATTGATATTGACAAAACAATTAACACCTCCGGGTTCTTAAAAAAATGTTATTGTGCAGGCTAAAAACAGGCTATTATAATGGGGTGTGGCATGCCTCAACAATTTCTATCTTTGTTCAAGCACAAGTGTACTTTACAAAGCTTGCAGACTACATTGGTGCCAATTATGTTGTTTTTATGGCTACAACATTTGCATGTGGCTGACGGGTCCTCATATATAGTCACTTGCCCCATAAAGGGTTAAAATAAACTATTTGTATAAAATCGTTTATCAAATTATTGTTATTTAGACCGGGGTCTGGTGGCGGTAAGTACCACCCAAGGCCGGAGAAATTGGGTATACATGTGGGTATTCAGAAATACGATGGTAAACAGGGATCTACTGGTGCGTTTGGTGAGGAGGAGGAGGGGGGGTTATCCCAGGCATGTTATACTGTTAAATAAAATAGTCTGGGGGTGCCAAACAGGACCTCCTGTGCACCCACCACACCCAGGACTCTATAAATAGGGTACCAAAATGTTCCTTAGGATGTCCTCTTTCAGAAAAAAAATGTTCCATAGAAAAAAGTTATATAAAACAAAGCATTTTTCGAGAAAAATTCTAGTATGCAGCCTTATTTCTTCAGATGGTGGACATTATTCCTGATGGAAGTATATACATATGGGCATCATTAGAGTTTCATCGGCTTTTCAATGGTGTATCTTGCAAGACTATCTTTTGTAGGTCGGAAGTTACAGCAAAGACAGTGAAGATAGGTATATAGCATTTATCAAGACAACTTCAAGTACACAGTCCAATACTTACCCCACCTGACCCCGGACTAATTAAATTGTTTTGTAATAAAATGAGCTTTTGTTATTTGTAGTGTTTTAATAAAATTATTGTGTGTTTTGTAAGGGATTTTTTTCATGTATATCTGGAGCCCATGGCGTAATATGCATAAAACACTGAGTTATCCCCCTTGCATTATTGTATTAAAATAAATTAAATAACTTTGTATAAAATTGTGTATCAAATTATTATTAAATTGTTTTGAATTAAAATAAAGTACGAAAAGGAAAAATACTTTCTGTGTTCTACGTGTTATAAAATATTAATTCTAAAACTTAAAGATTTCCAAAACCTTAAAATTCATGAAAAAATTCTAATGAATATAGTTCAGCCTTGTGTATTGGATTAATGTATATCTTCTGATGGATGTACCTGTTACAACTTTTTAGGCCATTTTCAACATCCAGATTGCCATATTGTTTTTTTGTAGTTTTTTTTTAAATTAATAAAATTATTGTATGTCCTGACTCCCAAATTTAAAAAAAAAATCTTGCAAGGGGAATAACACTTAGTCTTTTATGCATATTACGCCCTGGACCCCACTATTACAAGAGTACCAAAATAAATTAGTCTGAATTTTCCTATCTGATAATTGAAATGCATTCAATATGATCATTTGTTCAGGTTTGTCGAGAACTTTTCCGACAAGTCATGGGTCTTCATTTGTGAAGAAGAAGCCCGGCTGAAATTATGGCAACTTGTGGAAGTTTTAAAGAAATATGATTCTACGAAGGTATGTTTGTTTTTTGTTTTTTTTTGTTGTTTTTTTCATTTTCTTTTTGCTTTTAAGCATCATACAGGTTTCTCTCGCTTTTCAAAAGTTTGCTGTATGCCACATTTTCACTTTTACATGAAAAAGCAAAAAGTAAAAATAGTGTTCTGCCTTTGTTTAGCAGCGAGCTGTTATAGAGCCAGCACACACTCTCTTCCTCTCTTTCCTACACCCCAGTATCCTGTATCTCCAACAACTCAGCCTAACAAACTATCATCACCATTTTTTATGCTTTGGAAGGCTCAAAAAATGTTTCCCTTATAAATTTGTAGTAATTGCTTCTTCACTTTACACCATTTCAACTTACAAAATGTTTTTATAGGAATGCTCCCTTTCGGATAGCGGGTGAAGTCTGTATACAGTGGTCCCCCTTTATAACGCGGATGTTTGGGTTTGCATTATAACTGAACTATGAATAATAAGATGTCAATTACAAGTTCATTGGTGAACTAAGGTGTTGTTGTTATCAGAAAATCAAAGATATTATGAATAAAACACCACATAATTCTATGTTAATTGATTGAAAATTGAAGAAATTGAATATTTTAGACATATTAAGTAAGTCTTTTGATGAAATTCTGTTTTTATTCACGGTTTTCTTGACAAATGGTCGATAATACATATAAGCAGACCTGCCACTATTGGTACTACACTATGAAAATTTGGTATGTTTCCACAATTTCCTTTCATATCTATATTTTACATTCCACTTCCTGCAAGGTACTTATAAAGTTCACTAATATTTAGAAGTAGATAAGATTTAGCAAAGAGCAGGCAGGAGAGAAAATACAGATGAAAATGAAGCAACTTTTCAGTATTTGAGTTAAGTTTGATTAATTTGTTAGTATTCCCGAAGAGTAGATATGAACAAAATGGACAAAAATTTCCACGTGAAATCGATACGTGAGAAATATTTTAAATCTGGCAAAAATCAGCATATTTTTCGATTTTAATAAAATTTTCGATACTTATTTATTAAAGGGTGAATTTTGAAAAAAAATAATTTTTCATTCCAAATTTTGGAGAAGAACAATTTTTTTTTCCTATGATTCCTACCTCACCTTTTATTAGTTTGATAATTTATCTATTTTATATAATGATGCTCTCATTGAGTTTTACACATTTTACAGATATATCCATGGAGATACTAATTATGTTTACCTTTTTAGAATAATATCCAGGAACTGCTAGAACGGAAGTCTTACTTTGGGATTAAAAAACAGGAAAATTAAGTAAAACAATTTTCTTTTCGGAAATGTTTTAGTTTTATTCGATTAATTATCATTCAGGCTATTTTAAAAATATTTTTCATCATTTTTATTGATTTATTCCAATATCTTATAAATTTTTTAAATGCATATTTTTTCTTCTTCCTATGTCTTGGTTCGACTGAAACTTATATAATAGTGAAATTTGATGACAATATTTTATTTTTTCTTTAATATATTTTATTCTGTTTTTTGTTTATGTAAATTGA
>VCCN01002112.1:5974289-5988281 GCA_006491835.1 Architeuthis dux | reverse complement strand
GTGTGTGTGTGTGTGTGTGTATCATGTAAGTTAATCACTGATTTTTTATAAAGGTTTCATGGCTGTTAACGAAAGGAGTTCAGAGGGTTAATACGTTTTACACAGAAATAGAACTTACAGTACTACAAGTGAAATTATCTTGGAGATCATCAGTTATTTACTGTGAAACGGTTTCGGGGATCACATTGATTGGCATATACAAGTGGGCTGTCAGGGTAAGAGAAATAGATGGCTTGGCTTGATTGAAAGGTTTACACCCCAAACCCTCAATGAACAAAATTCATAGCATCATTATTCAGCCATCAAAGTATTTTCACTGGGTTTCTATAATCTTACACTAAAGTTCGACTAAATTATATATTGTACCGTAAGACAATTAATCACGGCTACCGAAGGTTTAGGGTATTCATGTCTTCACACATTTATATGTATGTATCTAGCTATGTATCTGGACTTCGCCCAGCCCTAACCGTTCATAGAAACTTGAAATTTTGCACATACACACCCCTCAATGAGTAGGGAAAATGCTTCTTTTTTTTTTTTAAATTCCCCTCCAAAATAGGCTTTTAGTGGGGAGTTCAATTTTCAATGTAAGCTTATGCGAAGTTGGTCACGACTTTGTGCCTGTTAGTTCTTTGAAAATTCCGACATCTTTTAGTGATCACAGCCCAACTTTTTAATTTGATCATAATTGATCACCCCAACACAGTAATTCTTGGTGGAATTACCTTTATATCTTGAACTTGTTTGAAGCACAGATCAGACAAGGAGTGAAATAAGTGACAGGTCTGAAGAATACACTGCAGGTAGAAGAACTTCCCATCCCAGCTTTGTGATTGTTTGCGGTGATGCAATGTTTTTCTGGGCAAGGAAGTTGACAAAGCATGCTGGCATGCAGCAAAATCACCAGTCACCTTCCTTCCGATGTGTCATTTAAATGAGCCAATTACTCGCTGTAGCAGTAACAATTTGTCCAGATTCCAGCAATTTGTAATAAAGAACAAGCCTGGAGGTTGCAGGGTCAAACTCTTACTGTCATAGAGGACTATGTTGGCGATTAATTTAATAGTTAACTAAATCAATTGTTGCAGCTCTACACTTTACAGATAACTTTTCAGTTATGTTTAAAATCAATTTATCTGTTGCAGGGTCAAACTCCACTCCTATTCCAACTGAAGATGATTACTGCAACATTTGTATTGTATATATAATAAATAAATTTGGAAGTATAAGACTTGTAAGTTTGGCTCAGTTGGTAAGAGAGTCACCTAGCAATCACTTGGTCATGATTTCAAATCACAGTAGGGAAATGTTAATTAATCACCACTACCAAAGGTTTAGGTTATTTATGTGTTCACACATTTATATCTATCTATGTATGTATGTATGTATGTATGTATCTGGACTTCATCCAGCCCTAACCGTTCATAGTAGTATGGAAAACGCTTTTGTTTTTTGAAAGTTCTCCCTACTTCTCCCCACTAAATAGGTTAACATCAAAGAAGAGATTGAATTGTCCAAACTAAATGTTGGAATGTTAATGACTCTTCTCAAAGTCATAGACAAGACTTTTTTCTCCATGTTCAGTAAGAAGAGACAGAGACAAGTGTTTAAACACAGACTGGGCTTGGTTTCTCTAAGTTCATGTGGAAACTATTACAAACTGTCAACCAAAACTGTCAACATCGGTTTCTTCAGTTTGTAAGTGATTCTGGCTGGCTATGTATGTAGTTTTTTTAAATTTTTTGTTTTTGGAAATGCTGTGTTGGAGGTGATCAATTAAAAAATTGGAAAAAGGGGTGATCAATAAATAAGTTACTTCTTTTGTTCCAAAAACAAGCGTGAATGTTGCCGGACACAAACTAAGGGATCAATTTAGCATAAACTTATATTACAAATTGAACCCCTTACTAAAAGCCTATTTAGGGGGAAATTTTCAAAAAAATAAAAAATGTTTTTTCTAGACATAAAAAGTTTAAATTTTCAGCCCTCTAGTTCCATTGGTGAGGCCTGTACCTGTGATAGATATATAGCCAGCCAAACCAACTTAAAAACTGAAGAGACCTATGTTGACAGTTTTTGTTGACGGTTTCTAACATGAATCTTGAATCAAATATGTACTCATTTATAAATGTGTTTTTTTTAAAGCAAAAATTAAGAGTTTGACCAATACATAGGTAATAGTTTTGTTAGGTTGAAATTATCTTCAAACATAAAAAGTACTGTATATGCCAGTATATAAGATGGACATTTAACTAAAAAGAAAAAAAAAACCCAAACTATCCAAACAGGTCTGGTTACTTACTCAATAGAAACCGTCACGTGACCAGCATGCCGTGTTGGGGGTGATTAATTAAAAAACTGGAAAAAGGGGTGATGTTACTTCTCTCACCTTTTGGTGGGCAGTGGTCACTGCCAGACTAAGGGATCAATTTAGAATAAACCTACATTGCAAATTGAACCCGCCACTAAATTTAGGAGGATTTTTAAAAAAAAAAATAAATAAAAAAATTTTCTAGACATAATAGGGACTAAATATTGAAAATTCCAGTCCTCTAGCTCCATTGATACGGCTTGTTCATGTGATATATAGCCAGCCAGACCAACTTAAAAACTGAAGAAACCTATGGTGACAGTTTTGGTTGACGGTTTCTAATTACACTGCGTCCAATACGCTGGTATAATGACTAAGGGGCTGTCTACCGAAGCTCGATATAGAGAGTTATGGGGTTTGGATGAGTTGCAGTGAGCAGTAGTCCTCCAAATACCCTTGTAAACCATTCATAATCCGGTATATATGGTATTCACCAGTTGCTATTAATTAATATTAGAGGCATACAATATGTACAGATTAATAATGAAAAGCTATACAGATGAAGCTCATCAACTTAGGCTCATGTACCAACTTTTCGGCCGATTCATTCTACGGCCCTCTTCAGGTGTAAAATGGGATCATGTTCAGATCAGGCATCCTAAACTTTGTTGAATGGAAAAGGGACACATTTTTCCTTGACACCGGTGACATCACTGAAATGTCAGCACTATTACCAAAATAAACAAAGTCCACGTGTTGGCATCGAAGAAAAAATTAGCCATACTGAACTGGTGACGCTAGTCTGTCTCTGAAATGTTCGAAGTTACTTACATTTAATAAAAAATATCTGTAAGGAAAGAGAGAATCTCCTATCGGTCTCTTTCTTAATTTACTGGCATATACAGTATTTTTCATTTTTTAAGTTTTGCAGCACCAAAGAAAGACTGATAGGAGATACACTCTTTCCTTAGGGATATTACATTTTACACCTGAAGAGGGCTGCAGAAAGAATTGGCTGAAATGTTGTGTCAACAACAAAGATGGGAAGAAGAGTTTAGATTGTCCAAACAAAAGTCGGTATGTTAATGACTATTCTCAAAGTTATAGACAATTAGGTTAATGCACTGTATAACATTCTTCCAGTATTCTATGTACAAGTTCTTAGCACAAGCTAGTGTTACAAGATAAAGTGTCAGATGGAATGATAATGTTGGAGACTGTCTTCTCATTGTGGCCTCTAATCAATGGGAGGCTAATTAAGACTGACAGAAGAAAGACAAAGGAGACCTATTTATTTGGGCAGACCAGACCAGAGTGGCCCTAGTGGAGGGATAAAGCCACATCCATCTGAGGCTAAGCTTGTAATCCAAGCATCTTCTTACTGTTTCTCCCCCGACTGTACCTGTACCCTTAAAAGTTACCTTCTGAAGAAACATTTTTTTCTAGACATAACAAAGAGCCAGGCACAAATTAAGGGATCAATTCAGCATAGCCTTGCATTGCAAATTGACCTCACCCCCATTTTCAAACAATTCAGCATAAACTTTCAATAAATTTTTGAAAAACAAAACATTTTTTCTAAGATGTAATAAAAAATATTTTCAATTTCAGTGTTCTAGACGTTATAAAATATCAATATACTTCAAAAATTATTTTTAAAAAACCCTTAAAATTGTATATGCCTTCTGCTGTTTAGGCTAGAACATGAACATGTTGCAAGCATTTTGTAGGCCTGAGTATTATTAAATTATTTTTGATTGATCAAATTGAATCAATCAAATTGAATCTCTTAAAGAGGCTCCAGTAATGTCCGATGCAATTCAAAAGGGTTTTAAAATGTGAATGCAACATTTCCTCCTGTTTTTTAACTTATATATTCAGATCTATATCACTATACTCATTAATGTTTTATTTAAATGGAACAAACTGAACAAAATAGTTCAAAGTATAGAATAAAATCTTAACTAATACAATCATACTAATACAATCATACTTGTACTATGTTAAAACATGCCAATACAGTTTTATTAGCCATGAGAGATAGGCTGTGCCAAAATTATTTTACAACAATTTCAAATTTACATTTGCCCAAGCATCTTGAAAATTTACACGGTTTTGCCCAAATTAGGTCAGATAAAAATAAGAAATACTCATTGATGTTTTATTTAATGGAACAACAAACTGAACATAGTTCAAAGTATAGAATAAAATACTAACTAATGCAATCATACTTGTACTATGTTAAAACCTTGCCAATGTAGTTTTATTAATCTTGACAGATAGCCTGTGCCAAAATGATCTTGGAACAATTTCAATTTTACATTTGCACAAGCATAAAATTTGTACTGCATAAGATTTTTACACACACACAGACTACTAAAATTTAGAGGGAACATTGCTCACCAGCTGGTTAGTCTTGATTGACTAATGTAAAAGGTCGATCATGTGCCTAATCATTTGATCTCATAGGTGTTTTTTTTAATAAAGTTCGCTGATGGTTATCATGTGTACAACAACAGGCTTGGCTGATACTATAAGTGCAACAGATGCAGATGATGATCCAATTTTTTTCATGTAACGAAAGTATGCTCCCACTTTTGAATTTGACATACAGAATCAATATTTCTTAATAAAGACTTGGTAAGATATGTTCAGAGTTTGTAATCTTTTGTGCGCACATTAATTTCCTTTGTGCACTGGCAGCAAAATGCGCGCGTATGCATGCTCACAACTTATAGAAAACTATGAAGATTAGGCATAACACAGCTATACGGAGAGAGAGAGAGAGATGGATGGATATTTACTAAGTGTAGCTTAGCTTTATGAGGATTGAACTTTATACTACAGTGAGCCCTTATTAAAACGGACTAATGGGGGGGAGGGATCCATTTTAGCCGATTGTCAGAGTTAACCGATGGTAGGGGTTAATACTGTATACAATATTGGAAAGTATATACATTGTACACTGAACATGAAACATAACTATGGGTCATTCCATATCAAATCACCTAATATTTCTTAAGTCCCCTTGGGCACCATTTTAGATTTTGATGAAATTTCAGTAGGCGATACCTTTTCTAGAGAAAATTCAACCCTGAAAATTTCAGTAGGTGATACGTTTTCTAAAGAAAATTCAACACTGAAAATTTCAGCTTGATTGAACCACTGGATCAGAAATTATGACAAATTGAAATCTGCTTAAAATTACATGTCGCAAGGCGCAAGCATGATTTGCCAAATTTGGCACTTCATAACTATGCTATTTAAGAAGATATCTAGCTGATTTGGTACTCCAATAGACTTTCATCCAACTAAGCCATTTCTGGCTTCCTTTTACCTATATTTTATGTGGTTTAGGAGTTATGGATCCTTCAAAATGGGGAGAAATGGCTTTTATGGGGAGTTGCTAAAATTTTGGCTGCCGTAGAAACTGAACTAAGAGTGTTAAAATTACAATTCCACCGGATTATATTCAGTTGATGTATTGCCTTGTGTAAAACATTGAAACAGAGTTTAAAAGCATTAAATACTTTTCTGATTACCAAAACATAGGACCATTACAGTAAAGATCCAAAATCTTTGTGTTTTTGAATGGATGAAAAGTAATGTAGTCAGTTGGAAAAATGGTTCAAATTTTGCTGAATTATAGTTCAATCTATCCTCTTTCATTCTTAAGAATTTAAAAAGGTCCATATCTAATTTGGCTAAATTGCCACAGAGAGTGCTACATTTCAGAGAATTTCTTTCAGATGAATTCCAACCGAGTATATGAGTATCAATAAATTAAAGCATTATAAGCCTTGAAATCACACCAGGTGACAACCTTTCTAGAGACAAATAAACCCAGAAAATGTTAGCCTGATTGAACAGTTCAGAAGTTATGATATAGAAATCTGCTTAAATTTGCATGTCGCAAGCATGCTTTTGTCAACATTGGTCCTTTGGTATTTAAGAAGATATCTAGCTGAGATTTGGTACCCCACTAGTTTCCCACACAAATAAGCCATTGTTGGCTTCATTTAACATTCATTCTATGTAGTTTGTATAGAAAGACAGACAGACATGACCAAATACATGTACTTTCTCTTAGGCAGTGATCACTAAAAAGGTCTGAATTTTCAACAAAAAACACATTCTTTCTAGACATAATATTGAGTAAATGTTGAAATTTCCAGCCCTCTAGCTCCATAGGTGTGCCCTTTACGCACCATACATACATAGCCAGCCAGACCAACTAAAAAACTGAAGAAACATATGACAGTTTTAGTTGACAGTTTCTAAATAAAACTAGCATTCCAAGGGAAAATGTGGGTAGCGATGATCAACAACAAGATTTGTGGCTTCAACACATTCGTGAAATATGATACTGTACAGGCTAAAGTGAACAATGAAAAAGCTCCACAGAAACTAATATCTAGCAGAGTGAACTTCAAAAATTCTCTTGGTCTAGCTGTCCAATTTGCCAACATGAGAATAGAAAGAGGAGGAATGAAGTTTAAGCACCCTTTAAAATGCCAGCAAGCTAGGATCATTTAACATTTATTTTTGAGGAATTTTGAATGTAAACTTGCTAAACCTATCAGCACTGGTAACTCTTTTCCTTTTTGCTTTTAACATAGAACAGTGGTTCCAAGTCCAAGGGGGGAATAAGGTAAAAATAAAAGTCCAGCCTAGAGATAGGGTTTTCTGCACTTCTATCTATCAAGTCGATGGCATGAAAGAAGCTCCAAGTTGAGAATGATTTAAGATGTGCTCTATCACTAATAGACCCACAAATTGAGGAACTAGTAGAAAGAAAACAAGAACAGAGACCACATTGATGTGTATATCAGTTATGATAGTAGAATTCTTATTTTTTGGTAATAATTGGAATTTCAAAAGATGTGTTCCTAATTATTTCCGCTTGCTTTCTTTGAGTAACAAATACACAGCAGCAACTGTACATTTATAAAATTAAACTAATTCTTAGTAAGTAGCTGTCTAATTATATGTAAAATAAAGTTATTATTTGAAATTATTCTTTGTTGCAACTTAATAAATGGAGGGGAATACTAGTAATCTTATTGTATATACAATTTTTGACAGAATTTGGCAATAATTTGTTTCTGTAATAAAACTTTGTTTCCAATTGATTTTTCAAGTTGATCCCTGTTAAAATGTCCAAAACAAAAATAATCATTGCATAAAATATAAAACAAAATATGAAATGAAACGGAATATAATTCATTGGAAAATTAAAAAGTTATAAATATAGTGATACTATTGTTCGGACTGAGATCCTCATCTTGGTTGTCATTTTCACAACGTTTCGGCTGATGTACCCTCCGGCCTTCTTCAGGTGTCAAGTTTTGTCGGTAACTTACCGGAACTATTGAACTGAACCCTTTATTTGATCCACGGGGGTATACTGTCCTCATTCCACTATCCATGTCCTAGAAATTATTTTGTGGTTAATTTTTCAGTTGTGGTGCTCCTGCCTGGGATTGAACCCACAACCTACAGATGACTCAACAGTCATACGCTTTTTAACCAACGCTTTAGTTATCTAGGCCACTGTCCGAAACGTTGTGAAAATGACAACCAAGATGAGGATCTCAGTAATGTCCAAGTTGGGACAAAATAAAGATTAGTAAACCAAAACCCCCCAAAAAGCTTAGCCTCTCTAATACAACCCCCCACCCCCACCCACACACACACACACACACATATATACAATTAAACATTTTCAAAACAATAGTTTTAACCTTTCAAGAAATTATATACACTCAGTGAAATCTTTACAGCAGAGCTTTGCACACTTTTTGAATTGGTGACACACTTTAAAAATAAAATTACTAAAGTTTTGTTAGCCAAGCTAAATATAATGTCATCCAAGCAGTTCAACTGACCCAGGAAAAGTATCTTTTGAAACATACAAAATAATACTTAATTTTATCAAGAGATTATCGGTGACACACTAAAGTGTTGTGACAGTTTGGAAATCTCTGCTTTACAGATACAGTTGCTGGACATCATGGTGTAATAGTTATTAAGCTAGTCTCACAGATCATTACTACTGAGTAGAGAGTTTGATCCTCACTGGGTAACCCATATTAATGGCCTTGTGCAAAAACTAAACCAAGCTTAGTAATTAACTACTGTACATGCTGGACTATAAGATGAATGGTTTACAAGGGTATTTAGAGAGCTGCAACTCACCCAAGCCCTATATCAAGCTTCGGTAAATGGCCCCCCCACACAATTGTCTGGGATGCAAATATAGTGTTGCAGATTTTGTGCTAGATTCAGCATGTTTGTTTTGGCAGTACAAAAAGCACTAAATTTGCGTGTTTGCGCCTAAGACATTTTGGCCATTTTCTGTCTATTTTTGACCATTTTTATTATCTTTTTGGCTATTTTTGGCTATTTTTTTTCAAATGTAGCACTTTTTGGCAGTCAAACCAGTGCGAAAATATTTTTTGAGTTGGCAACACTGCACAAATGCCTTAGCACCAGCTGTGTTGTGGTTATAGACTAAATCCTCATGTACAATATTATTTACACATGAAACCAGTTACAGCCTGCCATAGAGGAAATGGTGATTGACACATATCCAGTTAATACTAAAACATTCAAAGAACATTTCCGGCTTTCAACAAAAACATTTCCAAAACAATAGTTTTAACCTTTCAAAAATTACATACACTTCCTGTTAACCTTTATAAATAAAGTTTGAAACTATAGGAAACCCCCGATTAACGCAGCACGTTTTAGAAACCTACCAAGTCTCCCGCATTTTGAAGCCAAGTGCTGTCTCTCCCCCCTGCATGTAATGAATTTGTACAAATCTCCCGCATTGAAATAATATGCCTGTACAAAATGGGAGTCACTGACAACAATTCAGACATTTATCGAGATGTAAAATTCATAGAGATACAATTCACCGACATTCATATTTACCGAGATCTTAAACTTACAAAAAGGTTAAGAATTAAAAAGAATTTACTGGAACAAAAATATATTAAAAATTTAGCAATCTTTTGGCGGAGGGCCAATGCCGTTTTCAGCTATTTATGTACTTCTCAAACTTTTGACAAAAATGACGAGAAAAAAAAAAGTTAAAAACTTGTATAAGAATTATTTGTGTTACAGTTGAGCACGTCTGTCAAATGAATGATCACAAAAATATTTTAAAAAGCTAAAAAATAAAAAATAAAATTTAAAAAAAAAAAGCTAAAAATTAAAAAAATAAAATAAAAAACGCTAAAAATTAAAAAAAGCTACAAATTTAAAGAAACATCTAAAATTAATAAACATCAATCCTATGCAGAAACTGACAAAGAGCATTTCCATTTTTGAAATTCCACTTTTAACGCGGTTGTGTTTCATGTCAATTTTAGTCACAGGCTTCCAAAGTTACTAAGTGCACAAAATCTTGGCACCCTTGAAAAAGAATGCAGGGTGCTAAAGGTTACTTGTGTGATCTTATAAAATGTGAAATCTAACTACAAGTGAAGAAATCTGTATATGTATGCACTGTGATTACTTGACAACTGGCCATTGTACGAAGTTGACATTCGCCAGATATATTAGTCAGCACACACATGGCAGTGCAGTGTTGAGTTTGAAGTTGTTTGGATTTCTTGAGAAATCAAATAAAAATAAATAAAACATTTAGAATTATTTAAATTTAATTTAGCTTTGTAAGACAGAATTATTTTACATGACAATTATGGCAGGCTGTTTCGCACACCATAAAGTCCAGCCTTACCAACTTTATTATATATACAATACAAAAGTTGCAGTAATCATCTTCAGTCGGAATAGAAGTTGGAGTAACCAGGCTTGTTACTTGCAAACCTTTTCAAGATAGATGTATTATTCTTTATATATTCCCTTTAGACCCTGGTGTTTTGAAACCAGACATGTCAAAACAGGCCAGGAAAAAAAGATCAACAAAGATAGAGATATTAGTTTTATAAAAGCAATAAATAATAAAAACATTAATCACCATCAATCAGCTTCATCCAATTTTAATTCTGCCAATGCAAAATGCTGATCACTGACAATTGACTACCACAAATGTCTGTACAAGAACAGACATGCTACAATCATCAGTCTTACAGTTACCTTTCAACAGCAATATTACTGCAACAAGATTTGATATTGTGCAACATTACAGACCAGAGTTGACATTTTGGCCATTTTATGGCCAAATCTGACCTTTTTGAAAAGCAGTTGGCCACAAACTTTTTGGTTTTGCCATTTTGACTTTGATGTAGTATTTTTAATAAATTCCTATTTCTGGTGTGTACTGCAGTCAAGGTATGAAATTAACATTGTTCTGGGGACGGTAAAAATGTGTTCGGGATGAACAAATATCTTCCCTGGGACATCTATGGGGCAGAAGTGATTTTTAAAAAGAAAAACTTTCTTTTTTTTAAAATCACTTCTGTCCCGGAGAAGATATCTTTTTTTTTGAGTTTGACAATTATTTATTTCCTCAACATTTGACAATTATTAGATTTCCTCAACATTTCAATGGTACTTTTATTATGCTACTAACAACTATTATAGATAAAAAAGTAAAGAAACAACATTTTGATTTTGGGACCGTTTACATTTCCTTCGGGATGGTTAAAATTGTTTTTCGGGACAGTAGTGAAAAAAGTTAGTCTGGAGCCTGATTACAGTGTTTTATAAACAATCATTATTTTTTAATACTACTATTCACCTTGATTTTTCAGTTGCTTTTTATAATCACAACTTTAATACACAGACCGTCACTGTAAGTTTGTGTTGAAAAAGCAACTGAAAAATTAAGATGAAGAGAAATAGTAGTATTAATTCTTTTTAAATTAATACTTATGATTTACTATAATTCATGTATTAAAATAAATAAATAAAATAATTGCTTTTATAAACAATTTTGGCATTTGGATATTTTTGGCCAGAAAAGTCTTCAACTATATGGCAACCCGGTTACTGACCATAAAGAATAAGCCTCCAGCAAGACGAACTTACTTTTCTTATCCTTGGGAGCCCGTCTTTCTGCCACGAAAGACAACCTATTACAGTGATTGAAATATAACCATATAGCCTTTTTCCTTATTTTCCCCAAATGCCTGATAAATTGCCATCTTCTTTGTTTACATGTACTAGTAGTATTAGTTGTAGTATTAGTTGTAATATTAGTCAAATTTTTTAAATGAGGCATTGTCAATTATTATTAATTGGTAAAGCAGCTAGCCTCCATAGAGGCTTATTCTTTATTTCCATTCCTGGTTGCTTTCTATTGATCATGGAATGACAATCTAGGAGTTGCAATAAAAAGCAACTGAAATTAAGATGAAAGAAATACAAACAAAAAAATAACATAATTATTGTACATATCTTGTTAGTCACGAAATAGAAATCATCACATTACCAACGTCTTTTGACAACATGCCATGTTGGAGGTGATCAATGACTGATGTGCTGACGAACATATCTGGTGATTATAAACTTTGTACAATGGCCAGTTGTTGAGTTAACTTGGTGCATACGTAAGTACATACTAACACATGCACATTTCTCAAATTATAGTTAGAAACGCTTTGAAAATTCTTTTTTTAAAAGTCTATGAGGATACCTATTGGTTTTAATGAAAATTGTTTTCATGTCGTCACTCAATTGAAAATTCATAATTACTACAATTTCAAATATTTTATCATTGTTAAAGCATTATTTGAAATAAATTTGAATGCATATTTGTTCATGAGCAATGTGTGTGGGTGTGTGCGGCCAAACCAAAACAATGCTTGTACAATATTAAACAATTGTTAAATGAAATAAAATAATTGACTTTTAAGATTTGGTATGATCTCATATTTCAAATGGTTGTAGTTTTTTTTGTTTTTTTTTACAATCATTATTTTAGTCAGACGAAGTGAGGTTGATACAGGAGTCCCTCAATATAGCACAGTTTGATATAGTGGTGTTCTCAATATAAGGCAGGCAGGTAGGTAGTGGACCCAAACATTTTTACCTATATTATTGTCCACTTGTCCAGAAAACTGTCAATAAAAATAGAATTTTATCAAAACACTTAATATGACCAAAATAATAAATTTCTTCAATTTGCAATCAATTAACATAATTATATGGGGTTTTACACATAATTTCTTTGATTTTGTGATGAAAAAGACACCTTTGTTTATCAGTGAACTTGTTTGACACTCATAATGGACATTTGATTATCCGTGGTTCAGTTATAACACGGTTGTCTTTCTTGGACCCCAACACCCATGTTATAAAAGGTGGACTACTGTAATTATTTAGTAATGATCAATTTTTTTTTTATTGATAAGGAAGTGCAAGGAAATATGGAAACAGAATTTCTCGCAAATTTCTTTTTAACCTTTTCAAGACTCCCGAGACACATATGTTCCAAGGATTCTACGGGATATATATGTCCTGTAGATAAGTCTACCAGGATGTGTGTCAAAGTAAATGAGATTTTCGCAGCTTTTACAACCGCAGACAATGATGACATCATGGTATGAAACCCACATAGAAATTAGTTTGCTTTACATGACTGAACAAGAAAGATGTGTAAGCAAAGTGATCTGCTAATTCTGTGTTTTTCATCTGTCCCAGGATAAATAACCAGAGTTTAAAGTCTTTCCACTATTGGTTGGACCAATTGAAAATTATAGATATATCCACTGAATATGCGAGGAGGTGCTGAAAGGTTCGACATGGTTGAGTCAATCATCTGAAATAAATTTAAAAATCAGCGCAAGGATCCTGCAAATTGGCACTTTACAATATAAAACAACACTCTTTCCAGCTACAGTGACACAAATAAAATAATGCTCAGATTTTGGTCAGACTGAGGTCATGCTCTTCTTGGTTGGGCCGAGAACATTTCAGCACCTGCTCGTATAAGTGCATGCCAATATGGTTGATTTTCATTGTAGCTCACCCAGTGACTTGACTGAGCAGCCACTGCCCACTGCCACCAAACTCCATCACAGACCCCAAAGACATCAGAACCATCAAGACTCGAACTGACCAATGAGCGTAGCAGCAGCAGTCCTGCAACTGATAGCTCACATGCTCGTTGGAACTGAGACACCTAATGACATCAGCTTCAATACCAAACAAAGATTTGAGGGGGGAATAGACAATATTACTAACACTAACCTATTTATTTGTTTCAGCTAACCTGTGCTCACCATATATTTGTTTCAGCTGTGTTCATTGTGAGATGAACATGTCATCTGAATAAATGGCATGGAAACCTATTTAATATAAGGAACAAGCTTGCAGATAATTGGATCTACATTAAAAAGAAAAAATGTCACGTGTTCCCTTTACATTAATGAAATGAATAACTTAAATTCATATAAAAACTAAAATCTTAAATCAAGGGGAATAACTTCTGAGTAACTTCCTTTGCACTTTTAGGTAATTTAAAATTAAAAAAAAAAAATTGAATTCACAATTGAAGAGTTCCACTGTGTCTAAGAGCGATTTCAAGCGGTTCATGAATTTAAGAATTAAAAAGAATGAAATCAATTAAAAAAATTACCTCAATTATCTCCTCCTAATTAATATCTTAACAGCTACGTTGGCAACTGGCTCCTCACTCCCCAAACTAATAATGGAATGGGCCAATATTTTCTCATGGACAATTATATGTAGCTCTTTCTAGA
>VCCN01002112.1:5910602-5923715 GCA_006491835.1 Architeuthis dux | reverse complement strand
AAAAAATACACAAGAAAGGTATTTTTTGTTTTTATATTTTATAAAGAGATTGTTATTAAACAGGTTTTGTATTTTTTTCTTTTTTGGGTATATCCAATTGTTTGTTGTTTTTTTGTATTTTACGTTAGGTGTTTATTTTTTATATATGAGGAGTATCCAGACTCTATATTAATACACTGTATATCCTCCTTTAACACTGACCATAACCCAAAGGGTACTAGAAGCTGTAAAAACTTTATAGACTATATATATATATATACAGAGTCATTATAAAGTCCTTGTGCAAGTTTAAATTTTCATAACTTTTGTTCTATATAGTATTAAATATAGACGTATGGATACATTGCTTGAAGTAGACATATCTTTTTTAAGAATTAATAAACAATTATAATCAATTTTTTATTGACAACGATAAAATAGACGCATCTGGCTTCCAAATGTTCTTTACAGATTAATTCTATCAATAGAAGAAAAGTTATAAATATTTTTAATTGCACAAGGACTTTGTAATGTTCCTGTATATGCATACATATACACACTATGACTTTCATCTTCTAATGTAGGTGAGGTTTTAGGGTTTTAAAGAAATATGAAAGAAATAGAACCTGCTATCCTTTGATCTATTTTCAGATTCACATACATAGAGGCCTGTCGTCAAGGGGGGGCCTGGCCCTTCCTGGAAATCACTTGACAGACACAAAGTAAGTAGTACTTTTTTATAAAAAATGAAAGATTTCTGGAAGAGACCAAACATTTTGCCCATGTCTATGATCTGATGTTTTAATCCTTAAAATAATTGATGCAACTGTTATTATTTACTCTTATTGACTCTTTATTTCCTTTACATTCATATTGAGAGTAGCAGAGGACTTTGAAATTGAGGCATAAGAATTCACCAGAATGCATGAAATGAAATGTCTGAAACTCGATTTGTATCCCCTGGGCATGGGGCCACTGGCAAGGTGTCCCTTATTTTTCCACGGTGGCAACCTTACACATAGACAAAATATATATCTACTGCTGACACTGACTATTTAACACCAGCTCTAGGTATTGAACTTAATACATCCTACCTTCCATTGAACAGAAAAAAAAACTTGTTTATTCTATAATAGAACTAATATTGATGAAATTAGGACTATTATTAAATATATCTGACTCCATGTGAAATGGAAAAGGTTAATGGTATATAAACAATAACAAGGATCGTAGCAGTAAGCTACTAGTCGTAATAGAAGTAATAGCACTAGGCTGTCGTAAGTAAGCTAGACTGCAGATGATACTAGAGAGATAGAAAGGGTAATGTTAGTGATATGTGCTTTCTTTCTCTGTTTGTTCCAGCAGTAAAAGGAATGATGCATATGTGATGTCGTCCCCCTGGCGATATAAGGGAGCAAACACCTCGAGTTACCTCCCTTGCCACAACCCATAAGACGGAAGTGAGTTCCCGGTCATGCGCCAGGCAAACCGGGGAAAATAAAGTAAATCACACAAAGCGAGGAGATGACCAGTCCTCTCTCTGATGGTGATCAGTAAACACCACATTTGTCTTTATCCTTTGTTCCTTTTGCTTCATCTTCCTTTTCAGTGAGATTCCCACGAGCTGGGAGATACTACAGCATATATGATGCAAAGGATGCACAGTGCAATGATGCAATGAAATAAAGATGCAGACAAGGTTTAACAATAATAAGAAGTATATTTATTACAGAAGACATAACAATAAGGTAATTCTCATCTGTTGAGAAGAAGATAGAATGCATGTAAAGATTGGTTTACTACTAAAGAGAGTGTATGTGTAGGTATGTGTACATACGTAAATGAAGATAAAAGGCATGCGTCTCTGAGGTAAAATGTGGAACAGCCATAGTTTTGTTAGGCAACAAAACTACGACTGAACAAAGAAGGAAAATAGTTCTTCTTCTTATAGGAAGAGGTGAGTGGAAGGTGAGTGGCTGGTCAAATGTTGTCTTCTCGGTGTGGTTGTTGTCAACGTTCTAGGTAAGATGGGAATGGACAAGGTACAAGGTTTTGCTAGACTTTTTGTCTACAATGGGTATCATATTTTGAGTCAAATGCTGTATTTCCATGTCCAGAAACTTGGTTATCTGAGAGTTGTACTTGGAAAGATTAACTTTGGTTCTTAGAAGAAAAAAATATATATGTGTCAAGTGGTTTCACTTGATGACCGGAGTGTGTGAGTGCAAAAATACATATGCATCCGTTACAATTTTTTCTGTAATCGAGAGGTGATAGCTGACAGGTATAAATCACTTTCTGTATTCATTTTTAAAAAATTTTATTTTAGATTTGCAGTTAAAGCAATGAAGAGGGAAGGTTGATAAAAGAAGAAAAAACAAACAGGTACAGGAATACCTTGATTAGTGTGGGTTTTGATATAGTGCGGTTAAAGTATTGCTGTACAGATTAATGTAACTAAGTATAAACTGAAAACAAACACATTAAATTATACGGTGGTCGTGCTGCCTCTGAATTATAATAAGACCTTGAACAGTGCGGTTTTGAATGGTATCCGGTGAGTTCATAGCAGGCAATTTTATTGCCAAATTAATAGCCGTGTTTATTTCATAGCCACTTTTCATAGCCAAAAAGATTCTTAGCAGGATAAAATCATCTTTTTGTAGGGCACAAATTTGAGGTGCAATCGGACCGATTGCATCGCAAATTTGCACCCTGCAAATTTTTTAAAGATTATTTTTTAGATTTTTGTATATTATTTTGTATATTATTTTTAATGATTTTTCAGGGTTCCTCAGATATATTGCGCACCCAGACCTCCAGCCACACCCCAGATGCTTGGTCAGCAGGTCCCACGCGCTACCTCTGAATTATAATAAGACCTTGAACAGTGCGGTTTTGAACATTATCGAGTTCATATCGAGCCAAATTAATAGCCATGTCTATTTCATCTAAATGATTCATAGCAGGATAAAATCAGCTTTATCTGATGTCGCTAATCTATGAAACTTAATGAAGAATTTGGTCACGTATCAAGCAGCATAATAAGTAAAAAGAAATAATTGTTTAATTTTTACAATGTTATTCAAAGTTTTGAGAGCAATAAGTTAAAAAAAAATCTTTTTAAATAAAGTTGTGTAGTAATTATCACTGAAATGATGAGGTCCGATAAAAAAATTTGATACCATAGGATTCAATTTGAAAAAAAAAACATTATAAAGATTAAATCTAATTTTTTTGTTAATAGTCTCAGAGATCCGAAAAAAACACATTTTAAAAACAATGATTAAAAATATGTACTTAAATTATTTACTTTTCTATGCTACATAAAAATAAAAACTTTTCAGAGTCATTTTTTTTTCAATAGTATCAATATTTTTGCTGCTATTTGTATTCATACAATTTTGAAAAATAAAACATACCAACTTTCATAACTAAACTAAAAACAAAAATTCGATACCATGTAGTTTATTTTTTAATTTTTGGAAAGAAAGCTTTAATAATATACATTTAGATTATGAGAACTGTTGAAAACATTTATACGGCCACCATTTAACAATCTTTTCTTTAATTGAAAATTACGTATTTATTTATTTTTTGTAAAAATAGTTAAAACTATGTATTTACTTCTTTTTTTTTCAAGAGAAATAAATTATTCATTGATCATCCTTTTTCCAATTTTCCAATTGATCACCCCCAACATGGCATGCTGCAAAAAGAAGTTGGTCACATGACAGTTTCTATTGAGTGACTAACCAGACCTGTCAAGCTTATTGTTTTGGATTTTGTGCCATACTAATCTAAGCTTAATAAATATATAGCTCATTTAATTTCAGCCTTGTGTCATACTAAGCTAAGTTCAGTAAATAAATATCATCTATACGCAGGGCTGTCGAGAGAAAGATTTGTACCTAGGGCATCCACCAAGTATTAAAACCAAAAACTACGTAATTTTAATTATTTATTTATTTCCAAAGATCATAGAATAACTGTAGGTATGTGCACAGAATTTTTTAAAAAATCTTATGTGTAAAACACCTAAATTTTTAAATTTTGCCAAAAATCACCTAATTATTGGATTTTAATAAAATTTTCGGTACTTATATAAGAAATGACAAATTCTTTTTCAAAGAAGTTTCCATTCAAAATTCTGGAAAAAACATGTTTTTTTCATGTGATTATACTGTGATTATTTACCCCACTTTTGAAAAAAAAGGTTTAAAGAGTTCCGTACGAAAGCCATACTTAGTTATCATAAAGTTATCATAAAGAGTACCAACTGAAGATACATCTAACTAACAGAAGTAATAGGGGTTGGTATTTAAGGTGTGAGTATTTTAGAAATGTTTGTATTTGTGTGATAAGCTAGTTTCTTTTGTTAGGTTGTTTTTGAACATGTTAACAGAAACAGAGTTTACTGTTTCGTCTGAAAGGGAGTTCCAGTATGAAAGGGATCTTGATGTCAAGAATCTGTCTCTAATACCAGGGTGATGGTGTATCTGGTATTTGTGGCAGTGACTTCTGTTAATTGTTCTTAGTGTTCTCTGTGGCATGAGTTTGCTCTGTATGCACATCTTACAGTGAGTGTCTGCATCCATTTCTACCAAGCGGTGTATCATTTTGTAGATGTGTATCAGGTCACTTCTCAATCTTCTGTATTGTAGGGTGGGTAGCTGTAGTATTTTGAGTCTGTCTTTAAATTGCTCTTCTTGGCAAATTTTCAGTTTTATTTGTTAGCTTATATTTTAAGGCTATTTTCCATAAAAATAAAAATAAAATATCAACAAACATTTTTTTAATAGAAATATTTCAATTAATTTGAAATCCTTATTGATTGATGTTTACGCGATAAAGTAAACATTGTAATAAAAACAGTTTAATTCATATTATAATTAATGAAAATGTGTATTTGTTTTCATTTTAGACCAAAATTCTGGCAAAACAAGAAAATACTTAAGAACAAATTTTTCAAAATTTTAAATTACATTTTCAAAATAGTGTGTTGAAGATTTTTTCAAAAGTTGCGCAAAAAGTAGTATGAACATACCTACAACTTGGTTTTCACTTTTACAGATTTGCATACCTTCTTGCGTGCAAAGTTTTGTATGATATATCTGAAATCAGTATTTGATGTTGAGTCAACATAAGGCCACCAGACGACCGTGTGACATGCTTGTTCTGAGATAGTTCTGTCAGCGTAAGCTTACTGAATGAATGTTATGCTGAGGCTGCTGTTGCAGGCATCTTGAGAAAAATCCGGATCTTTGATGCATAAAGATTTGGTACAATGTTTTCCAACTTGTAGTTGTATATTTTGTTGAGTAAATCCATTCATTTAAGTTGTAGTTCGCCAAAGTTGTCATGGTGTATAATATAAATATATAAGAAAGCGAAGTGAAATAAATTCATTTTGTGCTTCTGCTGACAAATAATGTACCTGCAACGAAAGGTTGCAGGTACATTATTTGTCAGCAGAAGCACAAAATGAATTTATTTCACTTCGCTTTCTTTTTTTTCCTGGATTTCTTGGACCTTCCTGACATGGGCTTCAAGTACGGGTTCCCAATCAGACAACAGTTCAACTTACACAAGGAAGTTACCATTGTGAACATCGCCAATCAGATGAGAGGTACCATGGAAGTTAACCCTCTTTCACCCAAACATAAAATAATGTTGGACGTGTAAAATATTAGTCCAGTTTATGCAGAACATGTTCCATGCATCTGTTTGAATGAAATTTTTTTATTCAAGCTCTCTCTGTGATACATAATTCAATTTATGCTGGTTACTACGTTTATGCTCAGAAATTCTGTCACATAATTTTCTTCATTTTTCTGTGGTAGACCATCCATTCTCTGTTGTCAAAACTGATGCATTAACTCCGCCTTTTCCATAGAGTTGGCATGGTAAACAAAATATGGCTTGTTCCGTGACATTCCACACTAGCCAATCTCTCTCAGACATTTCTCTGTTTTGATTTCTGTTTAAAGATGCCAACGGGAAAAGATTGCTGCTCACTATCGCTTAAAATGTTTTGGCAAGGGAATATGTCCTTTCTGCCACAGATTTTCAATGTTCTCTACACTTCTTTGTATTAAATTCCCAATATCAAATCCATCCCGTGTGTTCTTAATGTGTTCTTTTTCAGAGCTTAAGTTAGTGGTATTCTGTTCACATTCAGGTGTGATTCTTTTGGGTACTGTAGATGGTTCATGATCAAGAGTTTTACTCTGAGGTTTAAATGAAGTCGTTTTGTTTTCAGTTTGTTCAGTTCTTGCTGATATATATTGATCATTTGTTAGATATTTAGGCAGCCGTTTAGGTTGAAAGTCATAAACAGGATATCGACCAAAACCCCAAACTGCAGGTGTCAGGGACTGGAACAGACACAACAAATGTTCAAAAGTTATAAACAGGATATCGACTGAACCCTGAGCTGCAGGTGGTGGCGTTCGAACCCTATAAAAGCCACACAGCGCCCTCAGAAAACAGAGAGAGAGAGAGCACCGAGCTCGGGACTAACACAAGACCAATGTCCCTGTTAAGAAAAGTCTGTTGGCTCTCATTATCTCTCTCCCACTCTTCATTCTCTTCCACTGCATGATGTATCTGATGCAATAAAAATATATCATCATATTTTTATAAACCAAGTTTTGAGTCTTCCTTTTTTTCCAAGTCCAAGATGGCTGTACAACACATTTAGCTCTTTGGAAGTAATACCCATATTTACTAATGACCCCTTTCCTGTGTGTTCTCGTTCATTTCTTGCTTTTCTTTCATTTCGCTTTTGTGCTCCAGACTTCTGCTTATGCATTGCGCTGATATGATTGAAACATACAATTCTTACTGGAAAGGATAAAGTGTAAAGATATGGCACCGAATAAGCACACGAAAACATGTCTGCCCTCAGACCAGCCTTTTTTCCAACTGCCCAAAGGGGTAAGATTTTAGAAACTCATAGAAACTTGATCAAACAATATTATGTAACACTCACACAAGCACATCCATGTGAAAAAAAGCTTCCTTAAATTTAATCAGTTCACTCTCTCAGGGAAAGAACCAGAAAGGTCTGTAACATGAAACCATTAACTCTTTGAAATCATGAAGACAACTTTCCCGTAGGTAGTATGTCTGAAACCTGGACATCGTGGTGGTCAGCTTCCAACTTGACCCATTCACTCTTGATTTTCTAACATGGAAGCCTTTCTCCTTACACACACATATATATACAGATATATTATAACTAACAGACATGCACGCCTATAATGTTGTCTCTTATTTGTGCCATTGTTCGCTTTGTTGTTCTTTCTGTTTTAGCTGTGTGTAGTTCAAACACTTTTGGTTCGTAACCATGTTTAGCGTGTTAAGAATGCTGTTGGGTAAACTCTCTGTGTGTTTATTCATATTAAAAACGTACACATATAAACATATTTTACATACATATATAGAGATTAATATATAAACATTACAACACCTACATGTATTTTCGCATACACATATGTAAACCTTCACATGCATGCATTGTTCTTCGGAGCTGGCCCGAGGCATAAGTAAACTAAGTGGTTGCTTAGCACCCCGTGGCCAACAGGGGGCCCCCAAAAGGCAGTGGGGGCCCACAAATCAAATTTTGCTTAGGACCCCATAAAGGCAGTGAGGGCCACACACTTTTGGAAATTCTTCGACACCTTATTTTAAAAATTAAAATTCAAAAAATATTGTTCTTAAGTTCTATTCCCTATTTCCATATTTTCTTTGCCTATAGTCCAAATTTGTGTGAAATTTCTCCCAAAAATATTTTTGAAGCATTGTTTATGGGCCCCCAGATCACTCGTGGGTGACGCCCCGCCTGCACCACCCTCTAATCAGCCCTGTTGATACGTATAAAAGTCAAATATGCAAATGAGTATGTTTATTTGGTTGTATGATTCCCGTCGTGTCCGCCATCTGACACATCCCAAAACTCATAATGGACTGATCCACATGAGATGCATTGTACAGCAGTGAAGGGAAGTCGAAGGGGTTTGAAATGTAGTCGCCTGTTGTCATGGTAGCAGAATTTAACAAAGTGGTAATTTCAAATGAAATGGTTGTTTTATGTGATAATGTTTCACATCATCATAATGTGTGAGTGGTAAACGCTAAGTATTTTGAAGTTTTGGAGAACAAATTATATTCTAAAATTAAAAATTAAAAATATGGGGCAAGAACAAAGGTTATAGAGGATTTTTTAAACATTTGTTAAAGAATAGTTGACTTTTTAGGGTTATGATTTTTGTATTTCTAAATGGTCAGTTATTGTTTGTGTGTGGTTATTTTTGAATGAAGGAATTAGGTGTTTAATAATATTTATTAATAAATTGATTTATTAAGGAAAATTGCCTAATAAAATGGCTTTATGCTACTTAGTGCTGATGCATACATAAATAACAGTCATTTTTGATGGGTATATGCCAGTATACTATAATGTGCATATTTTCATATTTTGTAAAATAAATATACATAGCGTGGATACTGACATTCATTGCTCAAAATGCCCTGATAAGAAAATGCTGACTTCATCTATGTGCAGTAAAACTAGAGAATACAGCCATAAACTACAAATTCAAACCTCCACTGGTGTTAGAAAAAATTTCCTCTCGCAAGAGTGGCAAACGCATGGAACAGCTTAAGTGAAAAGATGGTCACATCTGAGAATATCAATATATTTTAAAATTTTCTTTATTCTGATATCGGACATACCAAATTTAACTTCCATTTTTCTTATTAGTTTAAACCCAGCTCAACTATACTGAAGCTGGCTCAATGACACAATTAACTGCTGCCAAAAAAGCCTATTTCAAGTCATTCGAGTAATTAAATTGTAGATTTTGCAGAAATACAAACAAAATAGACAGGAAGATTGTGCAGCGCCAACCTTCGAAAAGAGTACAGCTTCCTTTGAAAATCATCCACTTTTTTTGCATTGGATGCCAATTTATGACTGTTTCACTCACTGATGATAAAGAATATTGAGGATTGGCAGTGATGATATAAGTTTTTTTTATCTACTTATATAATATGGCACATGTATGTCTATATTTTTCGTCTGTAACATTTTTCGGTGCAATGTAGGGAAGGTGGTCCCAATTGTAAAGTTTCACACCCGCGCACACTCGATGTTTAAACGGCGCACAAATAAAAACAATTTAATTTATTCAAAGCAATAACAATATAATTTATTTGTGTACTTCAGTTTTTCTTTAATGAATTCTTTTTATTTGTGCACCGTTTTTAACATCGGGTGTGAAACTTTAGGCGTATTTAGACATGTCCGTCCTACCGTAGTTGATTTCGCCAATGGTTGGTTCGGCTGGCAAGATGTGTCGATAGAATGCTTTTATTTTTTTAAACATGTAAAAATCCGGGTTCATTCTGTTTGAACAAACAAGAAAATGCAGAGCAACATAATGTTTTTAATATTTTTTAAGTACAATGCAATTGCAAAATTATTTATCAATACTGTCGTCATTTTTTGACATGGGTCAAACTAATAAATATAAAATCAAAATATTACTACTACGTCAATTTTTGTTTTAGTTTTGTTGTTTGTCAAACCAATGTTCTTGTCTTTTTAAAAAAATCAATTTTATGCAATAATATCTTAACACTAGACAAAATCCGATTATACATGCGTAAATTATGAATAAAGTAATCAAATGTGATGTGATGTGATGACTTGCTTTTCGTTTTTCACAAATGATGGGGAATCTTTTTTTCCTTTCTTTTTAAGAAGACTAAAGATACAACATTAACAACAAAAGATAACATTCTTTATTGCAATGGAAGACACACTTTCCTCAAAATCTGCCGTTGTCATACATGCCAGTAAATAGTGGGAAACATCAAACAAACTCTCATGCCAAATGTGTGTACTACTACCTATTGTACGATGATGGTGATATCTCTCCTAATAATACTAATGTGTGTAGACCGGTAGTAGCAGTCTGAGTACAGTTCTCTTCACTTCATGCATTGTACTAGTACAAAGAGCGTGAAGGAACTAAGAAAGAAAGGTGGAACAAATCTGCCAGTCAGTTCTTTATTTTCTTAAATAATTATTATGTTGTGTACAGACGGATATACCTGTTGTCTTCATTGATAAAATGAAAGTTCATTGGATTTTGGGGGGAAGGGTTCAGCCAGTACAGAGCCCATGTTGTATGGAAGTCTCTGTTCCCACTATTTTTGAAAAGGCTTAAGAAGAGTTTTCCTGATATGAACAAAATAAACGACAGCCCAGACAGATCTCTCGCAGGGCTAGTATTCTACGAGAGATCAGTAAAACTGCAATACGTAAGTAAAATTATGATTGTTTAATTTAATTTTCAGAAAGACAAGAAAATCGAAACGAAAATAAAGAAAAATAAGGGAGGTAATTGTGGTTTTTATTTTGAATATTTTGCAAATGATTTTAATTTTCTAAAATAAACGCATACATCAGTACTATAAAATAAAACCAAGTTACAGTCGAAGTGGTGTAATTTTCGCTAAAAATCGGTGAATTTTTACATTTTAAATAATAAGTAATATTTTTTTAGGACCTTAAGGCTTTCATTTGAGAACAGAATCCCCCCCCCCCTTTGAAGTATTGGCCCATATTCCGGCCTTATTGTGTTGATTAAACTTTAAATCCCCATATATTTTCGTTTTAAGCTCATATTCGACGCTTTAAGATTTGCAGGAAAAGGAATTTGTTAACTGTTAATTTCAAATATTAAATAAAATCATAACTAAACATTTGGGGGTTGCCGTGTACAACTCCCATAATTATCTCCCCTTAAGCTGGAATAAAATTATTACCCCATAAAAAGTCAACAAAGCAAAGTTTTATTACGATTGCTATATTTTAAAATTTTGATTTCCGATAATAAATTCGCTGTGAAAAATTAAAATTAAATTCGTACCTGGAAAAAAAAAACAAAAAAAACTATGGATTATGAACGAAGCCTCGCACAGCGTTGCCAACACTTTATATCCAAAATTGAGGCAAAAATAAACCAGAAATATCTAGCTGTTCCAGAAAATTATCTAAAAAATTATTCAAAATTGAGGCGAAAAATATTCAAAAATATCTAGATATCAAGGGTCTGAACTTTACCAAATATCTCAAAATATCAAGTTAGCCAAAAATCAAGAACGATATATCTAAATCTGGGATAGGAAATAAATTAATAGTGAAATTTTGGGAGTTATCAGAGATATATAGAAGAAATTAGGAAAAATAAATAAATAAAATGTGCCTGGTAAATGGTTCTCTGTACTGATCTGATAAGCTTGTAATTCTTTTATTAAGTTTCATACATTTTTATTACTAGTATTAATCTGTATTTTATTTTATTAAAATTTTTATTTTAAGGTTGAATAAGTATTTTGTATGTAGATTGTATACGGAGATTCCCAAAGAGGCATTTTTATTTAATAAAAAAAAATGTAATAATAAATAATAAAAACTCATATCCGATATCTAAAAACAATTTCTTATATCTAAACGCAACAAAAAATATCTAAATGTAGATATAAAATATCTAGATCTAGATCTAAAATATCTAAGTTGGCCTCGCGGAACGTGATTGGTGAGAGTTGGAGCGTGAGCCATTGCAGTCCAAGGACATTTTCAACTCTATTATGATAATTAAGTCGCCATCTTGACGCCGGCTGATGTACATGCTGTTCATCTATTTTCTATTTTAACCGTCATTTATGACTTTATTTTTGACTGCAGTTGATACCATTTGAAGATTTTTTAATCAGGTATATTAAACAGCGTACGCTGTCATCGACTTTTCTTGATAATTTTGGTGGAAAACCTATATTTTAACTGTGTTTTTAAGCCTATCTTTTGTTAAAAAGTGATAGCCGGCCGGTATTCGTTCTTTCGTCATCTTATTTTTCACGAGTCCTTTCTCTCTTGTATCTACTTCTATATATTATTTCGGTAAAGATTCACATCCGTTAACAAAGTTGATAAAAAATAGTAATTCGTTGTGCTTTTAATCTGTTAGACCATAACAATCTTCCCAGAAGTTAGTTTTTAGAAAAATTGTTTTTAAGATTTTACGATGGGGGTTCTATTTACAGTGTAACTGTATGGTAAACGGGACCGTTACTTTCAGTCCGTTGTATGGAAGTTAAGCGTCGAAGTATTCAGTTACTTTGCTTCTTTGAAGATTTTCTTGTGCTTTCATTAAGTTTTTTCGGTGGGGGGGTCCACGCGCAAATCTGCGTGGCCTCCTCCAGAAACTTTAATGAAAACACCAAAATCGTCATTAAAATATAAAGAAGCCTCACAAGGGAAGTAACCGAATACTTCGAAACCTCACTTCCATACAACGGACCATTACATTTTTTTTTTATTTTTCAGAAAAAAAATATTTTTCTGTTTTACGAGGGGAACACCCCTCGTAAAACAGGAAGATATTATTTTTTTTTCTGGCGAAGAAAATCTTTATCGACTTTGTTAACGGATTTGAATCTTTTACCATTATTTCTTTCTTTCCTCTTGTCGTATGAGCTGATAATATTCATGATCCATTTATTTGATACTTTTTTTATTTTTTTTATTTATGATATCTGTAACTTTTTCTATTAAGTCTTAAACGTCTTTGTTGAAATTCATTTTTTTTTGTGATTGTTACCTTTTCCGCGTTAAATTCAGCACTTATTTTCAGCGTTCAATATCATAAACTGGAAGGGTTATATTTAAAAATCCAGTAACTAAGCCTCTCCACTAATGAAAATGAGTGCTGAATCTAACGCTGAAAGGGTAACAATCGCCTTTTCCCCCCTTCTTTTAAACATTTATTTCCTCTTGCTTGAATTTTCCCCCCAATTGTTTTTCCATTTAAAATACGACCCCCCACCCCAAAAGCATAGAAATTCTCAACATTATCTCTCATAACTTTTGAGAATGTTAATTTTATCTTTAATTCAGCGTACGTACGTAAGAAATTATGCATATTTTTCACTACTTTAGTCTGTCCAGTTTTACATTATACGTATATTGTAAATCGATCACCCACTTTAGAGCCATTTCACTTTTCTCAAAAAGGAAAAATTTCCGGAAGAAACGAAGGTTAGATTCAGTCAAAACAGTTC
>VCCN01002112.1:5878524-5895085 GCA_006491835.1 Architeuthis dux | reverse complement strand
TTTTGTGCGAATTCTTTAGGTTCGTACAACTGGATTAGATGATACTTGAAGCATCCAAAAAGTTGTCGTCCTATAGACCATTTACAAAAACAGTGACCGAAGAGAAATTAAGACTGAAATATACAGTTTATTTTCTAGTTTGCTGAAAAGTCACAATTTTGGTTTTTTAACTTATTTGACTGCTATAAAAACTTGAATTACTCAACAGTTTATTGTTGGGAGTTTTTATTCAGTCTGTTGCTCATCCTGTTGAAGGGTATCGTTTGAGCAATGATTACTGGCTGGCGAAAAACACTTGTTGTGAGCAACAAACACGAAATACAAACTTTTTCTTACCAATACAAGCCTCACTAATACTTGGGTTGATTGCTTCAGTGCTTTGTAATAGTCTGGACAAGTAAACTCCCAACAATGATTCAAAACTCTTGTTGACCCTCAATTACCATAGAATAATTGAAACTTATGCATGCTTTCACAATGAATTCAGTAGTGCCCTTACGCTGGCTACGGTTTCAGTCCTCCCTGCTTGGGCTCCACATTACTACTTGGCCCATTTGTGATGTGTGAAATAGACTTAGGTGTCAAGCACCTGGAATGGTGTCACTCATTTTACCCATTGGGGTGGGGGGGTGATCCATACCTTTCCCAAGGGCATTAGTTCATTTGTTGTGCTGTTAACATGCAGGGGTTGGTGGTTTTTGATTTTCTTATAAATTTCTAACCTTTTCAAGATGGGTTAATATTCGGATTATCAATATATATATACAATGTTATTAAAATACTTTGTCTTTTTCTAAACACTATTTCTAAAATACCAAACACTGAAGTGAAATTATTTCTATGACTTTAGTAGCTCCCAATCCTTTGTGGTGAAAACAATTAATCCCAATTATCTCTCTAATGGAGTTTTCATTTATGTATTGTGACCATTAATAATTTTTTTGTATTTGTATTCAATATTTCACATTACTTGAAATAGTATTCAGAAATTTTATTTATTTCTAAATTTCAGTGGATTTTCAATTAATTCGTTCCATTTGAAATTGGTCTATAAAAAAAGTGGGAATCTTCTGTTTAAAAATATTATTTAAGTTGAAACATTTCATATATCTCCCATTTCTCATGTTTATGGGGAGAAAGGCCTAGTTAGATAAATAATTATATTTATAAATTCTAAGTGATTAAAATCCCCCAAATGTACATAATGCGCTGTTTCAACTAGCTTAGAAAGATAGCTGAAAAGAATTTACTATCTGGTTGAATTGTCTTAGTGTGGTCTTAAGAACAAAAATTTAAAAACTTTAAAAAAAATTTTTTTTTTAGCTTGTTTAGAAAGGGAATATTGTTAACAAGTCACGCATAACCAGGGTATCTTGAATTTTGTAGTTCTAGTCTAATTGTTGTATAGCCATCTTGGACTTGGAGAAAAGGGAAGCCTCGAAACTTTGCTTATAAAAATGAGATATATATATATATTATGCCGTGGGAGAGAGATAATGAGAGCCGACAGACTTTTCTTAACAGGGAAATTGGTCTTGTCTTCCTAGGCACGCTGGTTTTCCAGTCCGTCACCTGGGTTTAGTCGATATCCTTTTTATGCCTTTTGAACATCTGGTGTGTCTGTTTCCGGTCCTCGACACCTTGCAGTTTGGGGTTTTTGTCGATATCCTGTTTATAACTTTCAACACCTGTGGGGGTCAAATTTGTGACCCATGCCCACGGCTGCCTAAATATCTAACATAATGTTCTTAATGCAACTAATCTTTAAAAATACAATTCAACAACTTTAAAAAAAAACTGCAATTAACCAATGTTTCTATCAAAATGATTGTTGTCTGGGCTCTTTGCCATTATTAATCAAATAACAGCTTATAATATTAATCTTGAAGGTAGACTAATGTAGAATGGTTGTAATTGATATTTCAGAATACTTGCTTGCATTTCTCGTGTTTTTAAATTATTTTTGTTACTTAGTTGGGCATGTGTTGTGATACTTTTAGGTGGTTATTCCTACCATGTTTGTAACTTTGTATCTGTAAAATCCTGGTGATGGGGTTTCTTAATCTTAAATGTATTAACCATTGGGTAAATTATTTAGTCACAATGCTGCTATATTAATTTTTACTTTTTGAAGGCTACAAGTAACCAGGTTAAGTTATTGGTAGCTGATACTGTGAAGTACTAGGTGTATACTGCCTAACAGCCAAATAATCTAAGATTTTTCACTCTACATGCCAGATATATTCTGGCAAGACTGAACCATAGGCCTTACCTTTTTTTTTTTTTTTTTTTTTTTTTTTAAGAAAACCTATAGAAAATGAAGTTGAATGTTGTACTTTTGTGGCATCTTAACTGACAAATATTCCACATCTAATTTTATTATTAGATGAAGCATTGCCAACCATTATCAATTCTCCCTTTTAATTTCAGTTACTTTTATCACAACCACTCGGATGGCCACCAGAAAAAAATTAGTAAAATTCAAGATATTACTAATACTACTAGTGTATGTAAACATAAATGTCAAATATCGCGTTGCGGAACATTTTGGGGGAAAATAAGAAATGTCTATGATCTTCTGCATCATTGGCTCTCGTAAGTCAAGTGGTAGAGCAGCTATCGCAGTGATATAAACTTCTCGGTGGGGGGGTGAGAGTTTGAGTCTTGCTGAGAGCTTATTCCTTATTTCCGCTCTGTGCTGTTTATTGGTGGCCGTAGAATGACTGTCCGAGTAGTTGCAATGAACTGAAATTAAGATGAGAGAGATATACTAAGAATTGATATTTGGCTTTTTTTAAAATTAATTTATTCTTTTTTTCATTTTGGGGCACAAGTATTTTCCACGGCTGTACATTGAGAAAATTTACATCTTTGCTTTAGATGGAATAACATCTGAAATAAGTGACAATGCTTCTAACATCTGAATTCTGGAGGAAAAAAGTAAAGTTATTCCTATAAAGCTTTTAAATCGGTTATTCACTTGGTAAAGATTCCGAACGATTTTATTTCTTTTTGAAATGTACCCATTTTATCTTGGGCTTCTTATTCTGGATATTTACCTCCTTTTACCTTTTGAAAACGTGTCAACATAATATGCTTGGCCCTACACGAATCCGAAATGGTTTTTTTTTTTAAATATGGATATATTTTCTGGCTCTCAAATTAGTAGTCCAAATAACCCCCAAACATCGGTGAACTTTTTTCCCTCCTGCAGAATTTGCATACTTTTCATTAAGAAATGTTTAATTGATTCCCACTATCAAGGAATGATGATATACGTTTTATAACTTCCTGGAAAAGGAAATTTAACTTATACCGGGAATTTCAGAAAGCAGTTTTTGACAATGTTACTTTACTATGCTACTTTAAAAAAATGTTACAGGGTAATGTTATTTTCTGATTATGTCTAAAAAGTATAGAAAATGTCAATTATTCCCTTCAAACTTTGCTTTTGTGACCAAGACCGTGATAATTTGAAATCTACTTATTTTCAATTTGACAACAGTCGAATTTTCATATTTTTAATTACATATGAATATCATTGTCCCGGTCTCAAAACCAAAGTTTAAAGGGAATAATATCCATTTTCTATACTTTTTACACATGAGCAATCAGAAAATAATACTCACTACCCAGGAATGAAAATTGTGTTGCACTGTGTAATCTATTGTGGGAATAAGTGGGTGTTTTGAATCTTTTACAGCAAACTATTTTTAGATTTTATGATTCTATGTTGGTGGTAATTCAGTATCACCCATTAAAATAAATTACTATAATTGGTTAATTTGATTGTTTTGTTTTTTTTTATAAGGTATGGTATTTTTAGATCATTACTTGTGTAGTTATTTTTTAATACTAATTATAGAAGTCCTAAAATGAGTAATCATTCATTCTTTCATTTTTGTCGCTGTAGTTAGGATATTGAGTATTTCAAAGTTTGTCTTTTTTTTCTCTTTATATAGAGATTATGAAAAATAGTATTTGTTTCATCTTTTTGTTTTTGGTAAATAAAAAAGTATAGTAGTTATGCAAGCTTATGGTTTAATATACAAATTATTTTTAATTGAATTTTATTATATAGACAAACTGACTTATTGCTCCATGTATGGATGTTGTACATTTCTTGAAATGTACAATATCTGTACATGTTGATTTATGTTGGTCTTGAGCACCAACATTATACTTTCAATTTACTTTGGTTAATAAAACAATTCTGTACACAATATAGTCCATATTTCAACCTTGCCAAAAATTTGACTTGATTTACCCAGTAAATGGAAAAAGTGAATTTTTAAAAAACTGCATCCTGATTACTGGAAGCAACTTAACACATATGCTGGTTATCTTGATAAATGCACAGATATTTTGCTAAATCTTTTTTTTTTTTTTTTTTTTTTCCTCCTGTCTTAAAAGTAAATTGTTTTTCTTATGCAATTCCATTTTTTTTCTTTCTTTTTTTCTTTTCTAGACAGTTATATTCTATACTGTTAGATCCCCCCTCTCTTTTATTTCTATCTCATGATCTATTTATATTTTGAAAGTAAACCTTTCCAGAAACTACTGCTTGTGGATTAGGTTTTGTTTAAAATGAATGAAAGTGGGGGTAGTGAAAACTTTTTTTTTTTTTTTTTTTTTTTTTTTTTTTTAAATCATTTTAACTGAGCACAAATGTCTGTTAATGCAATACTTCTCTTTTAGAAAGGGGAAATAGTTTGAAGACTTCTCTACTTTGTATTGCATGACTGAAAATTGTTGCTATCTAGTCATCTTCTCCTTTGTTCTTATTTAATCTTTAAATCATCAGACTATGCATTAGTTATCACCTATTTTATACCTGTGATGTATTTGAAACAAATTACCAAATGTATTTTTTTAATTCTGTAGAATTGTCCTTCATAGCTTTGTATATGAATTAGTTTTTGTAGAGGATTGTTTTGAGTAGTTTTTCTATTTAATCTCATTTATTTTGTGATAATCATTATTAGGTGTGTGCCTATGTTCCCAGCACTTTTTCAACGACATACTGAATACACAATACAGTTGAAAACTGTTTTTTGCTGAAAACGTTTGCACACACCTAATACATTACCTTAAATATTCATTGAGATTCAGCTGGTTGCAATAGCCACATCTAAAATAAAGAAATTTTCTTTGGTCTGTTTCTGAAAAAGAATCTAATTTTATTTGTTATACATTCAATTTCTTTTCAAAGTTACCATCTCCAATTTTAATATTACTGCAACCTATTGAAATATATTCACTTGTATAACAAACATAAAATATTGCTGTTTTAACATTTTTTTTAATTTTTTTTTTATTTATTTATTTTTTTTTTAAAAATAACTTTGTGAAAAGAACTTGTCTAATTTTGAAACTAAAACTCAAATTTTTAAATTTTACTACTCCATTGAATATTTTAAGTTTAAAAAGATTTTAAATGAATAATAGTAATTGCTTTCTTGACAATATTATTGTAACCATTTTGAAGTATTACTTCAGTCACCTGCTTCAACTGTTAGGTTTTTCTAACACTAAGTTGTATTTTTTAACAGAATTTACTGGAGTCTTTTTTCCATTTCATGAAATATTTGATAAATAAAAACTTCCTAAATTTTAATTAAAAGATTTTCTCCAATGTTTTATTGTACAAATAATGCAGTGTGGTAGGATGAACCTATTAATACCTACCTATATTCTTATTCCTTATTTTCATCCATTAGCAATGTGAGGTTCTCTTTATTTTTCATTCTTGGCAAGATTCTTGATTGTGTTGGGCATGCTCCTGGTAAGGAAAATGTAAACAATTAAGGATTATCTCTTGTTCCAACATGGTTTTGATTTACAGAATTTAGTTCTTGGTTGGGTGAAATGCTCTCCTAAAGTTTCTGCTTTGCTGTCCACCACAGGTTGTCCCTGGGGCTCTAGTCTGCACTGTTGGATGGTCATTCTTCCAAGCATGGTGAGGAATTTCTTATTGCATAAGTCATGCACTGCAGTGGCTGCTCTATTGTGTTTTTTACAAGTTGTACATAACCTTCAAAAATAGATTGCCTCCCAAGCCAATTCAGTTCCTACTACCTTCCTAGCCATAGCTACATCTATGAACATGAAAAAAAAAAACCAACCTTTGTGCCTCTCTTTCTTACTCACACACACATAAACACATCAGTGTCTGTAAATGTTGCTTAGCCTAGCATCTTATAATTGACCCTTCTCCACCTCCATTCTTACCCCTTGCAATTAAAGTTTTACTGTTTCCATTAAACCCTAATATATTAATTGGAATAGCAAAGCTAGAGCACTTGATATAAAAGGTGATTTATAGAAACTTCCAGCGGATGGATGGGAATCAGAGCATATTGATTGTAAAACTTGAGCTTCATAAAGTTCTAGTATTTAAGACTTTGAAACTATGTGCAACAAACCAACCAAAATGTTAGTGGGTTTTAAAATGTTTCCCACTACCTAAAGTATCAAATTGCCGCATTTTTCTATCCCCTTTTTTTCCTTTTCTAAAAGCACTGTCCAGCATAAGTTTTAAAACTACGGATACCTACAATGATTTAGTGCTTTTTTTGCTTGAGCTTGTTCATTTTATGTTAATTGTTGCGCAACTCTATAGTGTTACTTTTTACACAGCCTCCTCTGCCCTCTTTTTTGTTTTGCTTTGCACACACATAACCGATGCCTTTCCAAAACTTTTCATGGGAGATTAATTAATCTCTCTAAGCAAGAATAGTTTTCTAATGATAGGTTAGTGCAAATTTATAAAGGCATCAAAAGAACTGGGCAGTGTTCATGGCATACTTTCTCAATAGAAAGAAACATTTTTTTTATTGTTTTAAATATTTGTGGCTTTATAATCCCTAAGAGTTGGCTATGGTTAGGAAGTAGTATCTAAGCATTGGACATCTCCCTCAATGTGGCCCATGATTACTCCATTAATGTACTTGTATGTAGCCCAGAACTTTGACTGTCTATTTCAAGGTTTAGTCAATACTTTGTCCTGGCTTGTGCTACCTGGTTTAATTTACATAAAGGAAAAATGACTTGACAAAAGTTTGCAACATTGAGGTTTAATTCGAACAGAATCTATCTTTAATAATTGAACCCAATTGCTATATGGCCACAACCTTCCATCCCAGCCTTTTCAGATGTTTTTTGACATAGACCACTTTGCTGGCCATTTATCTAAATCACTTCCTCTTTTCTACTTGGTTGATGTATTTGCTACTATCATTTACAACCTTTTGGATGTTTTCTAGTTATACTGAAAGACTTTATTTTCAAAGTCAAGGCTTATGCAAGTAACATTTAAAATCTGTATAAGCAGAGCATGTCTTTTGGGATCTTACTTTTTTTAATTAACATATCAAACAAAAGTTTGCATGAGTATGCTCTATTAAAGTTTAGGAACTATCTTTTTAAAAAAAAAAAATGATAAAAAAAAAATTTGAATATACTTGAGTTTTAATCTTAGTTTAATAGTCATCTCTTATATTTCAACAACTGCATTTTAAATTTCATTTTTTTTTTTTCCTGCCGTGACTGAAGAAGTGCTTCAAAATTTTGATCTGCTATTATAACCCGTTTTAATCCTTTTTTCCTCCTGTGGTTCACTAATCTCACTTGAATGTCGAGGCAATTGATGTTGTCAATACTCTTTAGTGTGTACACTATTAGTCATGCAATACTAAACTAACACTATAACATGGGTGATGTTGACAAACTTGGATTTAGAGTAATGATTTGGCACCATGTTCATTCTTGAAGATGATTCACTAGTAATTCAGTAGTAGTTTGCTAACTAGTTTACAGTTGGCATGTTGTTCAAGCCAAGCACAGGAAGCTTTCTTCCTTTCCCCTCTTTGATCTCCTGCCCGATGCTTTGTAATTTTGGTGTTGTAACGATTATTGACAGGTAAGCTAAGTCATGAGGTATAGTTGTTTTCTGCATTGGAACGTCAAATACCATTACTTTGTGGCAGGAAGGTAAGATGAAAGCCCTCCTACAAGCATTGCTTACCAGAAAGACTAGAATAAGTATAATCTATCAGTATAACTTATGAGATTTAAGAAAATCTAAGATGAATTTAATAATAGAAAAGCCCCCCCCCCCCCCGCTCCGCTACCTAACTTAACTGGACATTGTTTCCTGCAAAAGAATTGCAGAATGGGATGGAGCCTTATTTCATTGTAACATAGCGGCTTGGCTTTTGGCACACCTTGTATATTTCCTATATCAAAATATGAAGAAAATAAGTTAATGCGATAAATCGGTGATGTTCAAATTTACAAAACCGAATTTGACCGTAAATAGTTCATTTCTGTGATGCAACTTTTTACATGTATATTAGTTGAATGTTGAATTATTTTTTATATATTTTCAAGATAAAGAAATAGATTAATACTCATCCATATATCCACTTGGGCCTATTTCAATTTGTTTCTAAATATTCCTTCAATAATTTACAAAATATACATTAAACCATAAGGATTGCTCCCATGAATAACTTTATGGGGGAAATGAGGATTGCGACATGAACTGACTCTGATTCATGTTTACTTTAGATTTTGCTTAAAATTACTGTTGGACTCCAAATCTGACTTAACGTGTGTGTGTGTGTGTGTGTGTATAATCCCACTCTCTCATCTATAACTTTGAGGAGATTTTTTTAGGTAGCAGAGCTTAAAGTTGGAGGGAAGCTAATGGAATGTTTTGTAAACCTCTTAATTACCTCCCTTTCATAAATCCGCCTTTAATGTTTCTCTTCACCATGTCACTGAAAGTAACCAAAATCATTATGAATCTACAATATTTATATAATTTATCATTCATTTCAATAATTTTCTCTTGAATTGATGGAAAGATAATTTTAAAAGTTTTTTTTTTTTTTTTTTTATGAGGGTTTTATTGTTACCAAATTTTATTTTGGTCGGAGGCAGACATGAATAGTGATTGAAGTAAAAATTTTCTGAAATCGTCACTAGTGATAACATGATTAGTTTATCAGATTGTAGTAATAAATAATATCCTGATAAACATGCTGTAATAATTCCTTCTTTAATGTGCAAATTGTTATGGGAATTAACAATCAGTCACTACATATATTGATACTAGAATAAGTGATGCTTATTATGTCTTGTAATGACCTAAAAAGATCTAAAGCCTGGTCAGTCAGTGATTGTAGAAGTGGTGCAATAAAGTAGAGAAACTCTAAAAATATCCACTTGTTCAAATATCAACACTGAAATTTCAATCATTAAAATAAAGTTGTAAAACCTTCTTTTCACTTTTAGGTTAAAGAACGAAGCAATAACTTTTCCCTTCAACATAGTATTCTCTTTCGCAATGGTGAATAACATTCAATATCCTGCATTTGAATTTTTCTTTATTTTACAAATAGCTTGCTTGGTTTGGAATGGTGTTTTCTGTTCTGCATGCCTATTTTAGCGTTTAATTGCTTTGACTAATAGAATGCAAGGTCAGGGTTTCTGTTTTGCTTTGTTTATGATTAATAGACAAACCTTTTTAATTTTAAAATAAATTGCAATGTTAATGTCTGTGAATAGTCTTTATTTCTGGGTGTCCATATTGTATAATAACTATAGCAACCTAATTTTGTAATGATGTATTAAAGTTTGTATATTCCATTTATAATGTTTGAAATGCTCTTAAAAATAAAACCCTGCATTAATTTTTATACTGTATAATTTTTAATTTATCTTGTCATAATCAACTTAAAATTAATTCATTAACTTATGCAGATAAAGAATTTATTGGACATTTAGCAAATTTGAGTAATGTTTAAAGGTTTCACATAAATTTGCCCATTTAATATGTAAATTTCCATGTTAATTATTCATAACTGCATATATTGATTATTCTATTGTTCAGAGATGTTTGGGTAGTGCTAGTTTTTCAAGCACAGCACTTGTTTGGCATATTTGCATCACACATACACACAGAATATTTAATTTTAAAAAAAAGATTGACCAACCGCATTTAACTGTCTGATTGTGCCAACAATTTTCGCATATATCATTTATTTTGGAGCTTGGATTTTTGTTTAAAACCTTGTTTTAAAATTTAAAAAAAAAATTTAATCTTGCTTTTTCGGGGAAAAAAATCTAAAACAAAAAATTTTCTAGAATTTCAACCCACTGTTAATATTTAAAAACACTCAAATTTATACAATTCATAACAAAGGGGAGAGAAATCATGTATGCACGTCAAAGTGAACCATTGGACTTAGGTTGTGCTGAAAATGGTACAAAAAATAAACAGTTGACACACATGTGTACATGTCCCTCAGGTTTATGGTTGAAACCACATTAAGATTTAAAAGAATTTGAATTGAAAAACAGGGGATGATTTGGATTTTTAAGCCCTAAAACAAAGATTTCCTTTAGCGACTTGGTTATCGAAATGAAACATGATAGTTAATTTGGGGACATCTGTACAAATATTACACTTTGTCCAATGTGCGCGTATTATGACGAGGGGGGCCGTCTACTGAAGTTCAATGTGAAAATTATTGGGTTTGGATGAGTTGCAGTGAGTAGTAGTGCTCCTTGTAAACCATTTGCCTTACATAACCTGAATTACTTCAGTTGATATTTATTCATTTAATCCTCTTGTTTGATTCAACGCCTCCTTTTGCTTGAGTTCGTAAGGAAGCATCAATAAGTAGAACAGAATCCTGAATTCAAATCCACTACGGATGTGATTTATTTTTGCTTGCTATTCAGTGCTTTTTAAAAAAAATTTATTTTCTTAACACTTATAAAATCAGATGCAAATTTATCACCATTTAAATTTAAGCTACTTGGCATAATTGATAATGTACTACCTCCTAGGATTATGGTTCAGCTATACTTGTATTTAGTTCAAATATCAGAACTATATATCAGTTAACCATTTCTATTCCATTGTGTGATTTGGAAGCTGGTATGTAGAAGATGCACAGAAGTTTGTCATCAGATGCTATAAAAAGTTTGACATGGTTATTGGGCTTTAGTTAGATCCAATGTTTTATACTTGCATTGTGAAGCAGATTATCTGTAATTGCTTGTGTGTGTGTGTGTGCGCAACAGGGCTGCCGAAATTTGGTACCTTTCTGGAAGTAGGGTTATTTCCTTGTTTGTGGTGGGGAGTAGAAACAAAACAAGCCTGGACTGCACTTTGCAATGCTAAGTGCAGTCCCTGCTTTTTGTTTTGGTTCTACTCTCTACAACAAAGAAATCATATTACTATTTTCAGAAAGGGGCCAAATTCGGCAGCCCTGTTGTGTGCATGTATGTGTTCTTCTTTGGATATCAAGAGTTGATAATACCGCTGTATGAAATGGGCTTTTTATTACTTTGTAAAGTTGGTAATAGTTTTCTTAAACCCAATTCATTTGTCAGTTTAGTGAAAGATATTTAGGTGCATTTATCAAGAGATGCCTAATCAAAAGCTTGCGAACGTGTATCATTTAATTTTTTATGTAAATTTTTTTTTTTTTTTTTTGTCTTGAAAACCTGTTAAACTTAATCTTTTTTACATTAAGAAAAAAAAAAAATGGAAAATTTAATTTAATCTGATTATTTGTAAATAATATATTGGTTATTGTTACTTTTAGTGTTGAAAAATCTCATTTTTTGGGGTATCAAGGGAGATAATATATTGTAAAGTTCCACTCACTCAATGTTAAAAATGGCTGTGCACTTTTAACATTGAGTTAGCGCACTGTGTGGATTACCCAATTTGTGCACCGTGGAACCATTTTGATACTCTGAGAATCAAGTGTTTTTTTTTTTCAAAGTCAAAAGTAACAATAACCTAATATATTCATTCTTTTTGGCCTCTGACTTTTACAAATAATGGTTTCAGTGCAGTAATGCTTTCAGGCTTTCCAATATAGGATCTGCAGAGGGACTATAGTGAATAATTTAAATTAGTTCAAGTGAGCAATTCTGAATTCATAAATTTCTCTAACATTAAGCTCCAATTTGAAAATTTAACATGACTTTTTGCAAAGAATTCTTTCTATAATTTACACTTTTTCTACTGAAAATCATAATTTCATTATAGGTTTTTCTTGGTCTTTCATTTTCTACTCAAACTGAACACAAATGACTAACTTAATTCTCTGTAAAACAAATTAGTGATAGAATGTAGTTTTCTGAGAAATTGAGACCAATGCCATTTCAAGGATGAACCCCAAATTTGACTTGTCAAATTTTGAAAAAATAAGGATAAATAGTCTGGTTTTTTTTTGGTTTTTTTTTCTTTTACAATATGGAGGCAGATAGTGGGTGAATGTTTTGATTTGATTATAAGATTTACCCTTTTAATATTTCAGTTTTACTTTTGTCACTTAATAATGTTCCCTTAAGGTTATTTGAAGAAAGTAAAATACAGTAATACTGATATACAACATATATATGGTATTATTGCATAATTAAGACTAATAAGGGTTTTGTCACAATGGTTTTAATATTGAAAAAAAAACCAACTTCTGTATCTGTAAAATGGCTTTTGAAAACTAATTACTGTATTTGACAGCATACAAGACCCCCCCCCCTTTTTTTTTTCTTCTGAAAATATGGCTCAAAAGGTAAACAGAACTTGGAGTTTAAAAACTGATAAATGAGAGAAATTCAGGGAGATGTGTATTTTCCCTGCTGAAATGGGGGGGGGACTCGTGTATGCCATCAAATATAGTAGGAAGCACATTCCTTGTTCTTTTTAGCTATTGGTTTAAAAATTCTAATTTTGAAGCTTTTTGTTTTAAATATGCCTGTTAAATAATGAAGCTTGTTTAAATTTTCTTTTTACACTTGATTTTCTAACAAATATGTTGACTACTATTCTAATATAAATCTTAGACTTTTCTTAAATTTATGCAGTCTCTTATATTTGATTAACTGGTTTACAAAGTCTTCTATAATTTTTACCTGAAACTGTAGAATCTCATCAGTGCACACTCGTGTATCCTCAGTTTCAAGTTTTTCAATTCAATCACCTCTTTATCTCTAACTCTTCACTTACAATGTAAGAATCTAAATACAATGTTAATTTTAGCATATTAGCCTTTTATTTTCTGTCTGAAATTTTAGATGAGGGATCAATATGTATAGATTCTTACAGATTGTTGTCCTCATCTTGGTCCATCTTTGAATATGTTTCGGTGGCTGTCATAAATGGGAAGGGTTTGGTATGCCGGGACACAGGGCCTCATCAAAGTGTGGGGGCAGAATGTCCTCATTCCGCTGTCTACATTCTACATTGGGATTATTCTGTAGGTCATAATCTGATCAGCAACATGATTATGACGTGGTGAACTCTCCCATCCGAAAATAGACAGCGAAATGTGGACATTTCCCCCATCCCAGCATTCCAAACCTCCCCATTTACTACACCCCACTGAAGAAGGCTGTAGGTACAACTGCTGAAACGTGTTCAAAATATGAACCAAGGTGAGGACAAGTTTGAAAGAATCTATACATTTATTTATTTCAATGTATTTGAAAGAAAGAAAAAAACATTGTTCTGAAATACATCATAATTGTTTGAATTTAGAAGCATGACTAGTTCACTATTTTCTTGTTTTTTTGAATCATCAGATTTTTAATTTTGTTTTTAAATACTTTCAAGCTTCCATAATTTGTTTCTTTTAAAAAGGTTGTCTGATATTTACAGGATTAGGCATGGTTGGCTTTCATGAAATTTTGATTTAAATTATTCTTGCTCTTGTAAATGGTCAGTTTTTGCAGTTGACATGGTATTCTAATTTTCATATGCTAGAGGATTGGGTTAAACTGAACCTGTTTGAAGTTATACTGTGATGTTTATCTCCAGTAAAAAAAGTAATTCTGTTTAGGTAATTTGTGTTTTGTCTATAGTTTTGAGAAGGGCCATTAACATTCAAAGTATTTCAGATGATTGAACTTTTTTTTTTTTGTGTGTTGTTAACATGGCGTTTCTGACGATCCATTCTACAGTGTAAACCCTTTTAACGGTGTACTATCCGAATGTGATGATAATGAACAGAATTCTTTTCTCTCCAAGGGTAGCAACGCTTTATAACATAGGATTCGGGTGTTTTCCTTTCCTCTCCTTGTTATGCCTGGATTTCCACACTTGTCTCTGTTGTGTAGCAGAAGACACATTCAGTTGTTGAACCAGGCCTGAAAAGAAAAGCACCCGAATTCTACGTATATAAGCGTGGCTACCACTGGAGAGAGAAATTTCTGTTTACCACCATCGCATTCGGATAGTACACCTGAAGCAGGCTGTAGAATTGATCGGCAAAAACATTTTAACAACACAAATAACAAGGAGTTCAATACTCTGAAAAACACTTTGAATGTAATTTGTTTTGGAAAGTTTGATGATTGAGAACAATTGCCGGCTGTTACTTTTAAATCCTTAATGAACTTTGAAATTTAGTAGGCAGTTAAGTAATATTAAAAATTGTTGTTCACAATTCTCTTCATGGTATCAACTTGCAAGTCAGTCTTTTAATCTGAATCGATTTTATCACTTGACATTTTATCTTTTTTATACCTACACCAAAAGCAAATAAATTTTAAAATTGACTAAAGTTGAAAAATATTGTTGTTCTTCTTATTTTTGTTTTCTCTCCTTTTAATAGTGCTGATGGTTAACAAAGCTTTATCAGGTTTGAAAAATATTTTAATTTTGCTTTTATTTTTTAAAATTTAATTTTTTTTTTTTTTTTTTTTTTTTTTTTTTTTCTTTTTTTTTCTTTCCTTTTCTTTTAATTTAAAAAAAAATCCCTGATGCCTTTATTTTTTTTATCTTCTAAAAAAAAATCTTATTATAAATATAAAAGCTTTTGACTGCTTCATTTGCTTCAGAAGAAACAATATTTTATTTAAAAAAAAGTTTTTTTATACATGGCATAAAAATCCTAAAACGAAGTCTGACCCCATGACAATCTTTGTATTCTTACCTAACACTTATTCAATGATAGCATTTTAATAAGGCTATTATATAATGACTGATTTAGGACTACAATATTATGGTCTCTTATGGGTTCAGTTGAACTTGATTTTCTTCACAAAAGAAGTTTGCTTTTACCGAGTGATGTCCTACAGGGTATATTTTGAAGTAAAACATAATTTGGTCCCTGGCTGTCTAATTGATGTAATTTATGGCATCTAGCAATTAAAATGTTTTACATTCTAAATAAGTGAAAGGGCAGCTTTGCATATTGATACTTTTTGTCTAATAACACTCAGTATGGACATAGTTGTTGGGGGGAGGGGTCCACACTTGCATTATAAAACCTTTCCTATTTTATAAAACCCTGTTCAAAATTAATGGAATTCTACAGTTTTGTTTTAAATCCATCCTTTAATTTTTATGAATCTTTTTAGAAACTTATTCATCTAGAATTTGCAGTATTTAAATGTTAACCAGAATTATTTGGTTCATTTTACTGTACAATTTTAAGACCAATGTCCTAAAGCTCTGTTCAATTTTATAGTGACATGAGTTATTCGTCTTTTCTTTACATGGTCTGTTCACCATGGGCTGAAATTATTATTTGGTGTCTCTAAAAACAAATATCTACAAATAAAGAAGAGAAAATTAAGCATAATTTCTCAATACAAAATCTTGACTGTTGACGTGAGGAGGCAAAATTAGACATGAATGTATTTTATCCAAATCTGGAGATTTGGCACGAGTTTGCTAATCCTATAGAATTTCTTGGTTTAAGGACCAAAAGCTGCTCACTAATTGTTTTTAAGTGTCTAAACCAGTGATTCTCAAACAGGAGGCACTTGGTTCCCACGAGAGCAATGTATAATGGAAACTATAATAGTAAAAACAATTACATGACAATTTAAAATGAGGGAGGAATTGAGAAAACCTGGAATTGCAAGGAGAGAAATATGACCTGTGGATGGTCTGAGAATCACTAAAGAACTAGTTAGTAAGAAACTTGTCCCCCATTTTTTTTTTTATTTTATTTTTTTTTTTTTGGTCATGTTTCAACTATTTACTGAGTTCAAGTTTTTGAAAATAGCATTTGTAAAATTGCAAAAGATTATGCCTTTTAACAATCACTTTTTTTCTTGACACATTGTGTAAAATATGTTCCCCAAATTAAAGTATTTGTTTATTGTTTATATTTGTGCTGTGAGTGCAAAAAATATCCGATACATTTCAAAACTTTATTTTAACAATTCAAAATTGACAGAATTTGGACAGAAGATTTATTTAAAAAAAAAAAAAATGAACATTGGAAAGTTATGCACAGAAATCTTTGGTCCAAATTCTTTCAATTTTGAAGATGTTAAAGTAAACTCTTTGAAACATCTAATACTTTTTGCATTCATTGTATATATCGGGTGACCAAACCATGGCTTGCGAGCCACATGTGGCTCTTTGACACTTTTTATGACATGTTACATGTTAGCTGAGCTCCTTTTCTCATCAAAAGGTAAATGAAAAATGATTTCAAGCTTTATTATCTAATGGGTTTGAACTGCAACCCTATTGGTTTAAAATGTTAAGTTTTTTGTTTTGTTTTTTTTGTTTGTT
>VCCN01002112.1:5849546-5864641 GCA_006491835.1 Architeuthis dux | reverse complement strand
GACAAAAGTGGGGGAATGACTCAAAAAGGTTGGGAACCACTTAACTGTACCAAATGCATCCAATCATAAGTTCTCTGTAATAAGTGGTATGTTTGAAAAAGAATTGGAGGAAGCAATTCTTTAATTAAAAGGGTATTTCTTTTTAAATTTTCAAGAAATGTGATATGCTGACATCATAATTATCTTATTGGTCGATATATATATATATAATTTTAGATTTTGTACGTTTTTGGCTCTAGTATTGGTATGTTTGATAAATTTCTTTTGGTAGCCCTGCCTGGCCTGGGGGTCGATGAAGGATCAAAGATTGCATGAAGGGGTCGATGGTCTAAATAGTTTGACGACCCCTGATATAGATATAGTCCTTGTTCATTCATTAAAATATATTAACAGGGAATGGGTGTTTTAGCTGGGACAGTGATGTTTTATTCTTTTTAATGTATAATGAGCTAAAGTTTTGATGTTTAGTCAAGTCATGTATCAGCCATGCTTAATACATTTAGTCCTACACTTATGTAGGTATATCAATAAGTCAAACATTATGCAGTGAAAATTTCAGCTAATAACTGTCAAACTACGGATTTGTTGATCGACCCTCATAAAACCTGTAATCTTTGAATTTTGTTTGTATACAAAAATTAACCCATTAACTGCGAATGATGGAAATTTGAATCCGTCACACAATGGACGTTTCCACTTAAAGTTGCAAACAACTTTTTTTACTTGTTTGTTTCTCTGTCCATAACTTCAAAAGGAAGGATCCATTGTTCAGAGAAAACAAACTGTTCAGCAAAGTTACCGTTGCAATTTGAACACTGCAACTGAGCTGCTCCTGCCGCATTTCAGGGTTAAAATTTAAAACGGACAAGGTCAACCTTTTTGATTTGGCTGTCCACATAAGACGTTTTTCATCTTTATTCGGGCCACACATTCACTTAAATGTTGATCGCATTACAGAAAGCTTACTTAATTTCTATTTTAGACAAACACAAATTATTATATTATTGATTTGTGAAACCAAAACAATAGTAATTTTATATCAATTATAAAATTGACTGTCTTAGAAAAATTATAAGATTTTAAATAAATATCCATGGGCCACAAAAAATATTGCTGCGGGCCTATAGTTATCCATATGTGCCTTTTTGCCAGTATATATTTTATAACTATTGACATTCTAAAACTGAGTGAACATACAGTGTAGAGATTATTAGTAAGTAGAATGGAAGGTATTTTGAATGTTCTCTTCTTTTTAGAGAATCTGCAATTGTTATTGTTTTGTGAAGCCAAAACAATTTTTACAATATAAATTTTAAAATTGACTTTCTTAGAAAAATGATAAGATTTTAAATAAAAGCCCAGATTGGCTGTGGGCCACAAAAAATGTTGCCATGGGCCAAATCTGACCTGCATATGTGGTTTAAAACAATCCCAACTTGTTTTCTTTGTAAGCAGAACTAATGTATAATATTAGGAGGAAAACTGTCAAAATATGCAGATTGGAAAATTGCAAATTTAAGATAAAGACCTTTGTGAAATTGCTTATGAACATGGGCTGTTGCATATTTAACCTGTCACTAATACATATTTACAGTTGGAGCTTTTTTTTTTTTTTTTTTTGTCACTGACATGCATGTTGCTAAGTCCCTCTCTTCCTGGGTTCATTGTGAATAAGTAAATAGTGTTGATGGGACAATTAATCAGAATTGATGCATAACAAACTGTTTTTCAGAAATCGGCATTGGTATAAATATAACTTGGTTCTCATTATTCAATTATTTTTGTAGCTTCTAAAATTGTCTTAAATAATATGGGAATTTGGTTTAAATAGTGCATTGTAGCAAGCTTAAAAGGAATAAAGGATTATAAAATTATAGCTCTATTGTAATTATTAATAGAAAATTGTTAAATGTTTCTTTAATAAGATTAAATCCAACGGATTATTTGTGTTATTACAACTTAATCAATTAGATTAAAAGGTGATATTACCATACTGTTACAATAAAATAGGACGGCATAGTTTCCAGAAGAGCACCAAGTTTTTAGTGTGTGTGTGTGTGGGGGGGGTGTACAATTTGTATATACCAGCACACATCATAACAATCATATACAATATCTAGGGCCTTTTTTGCGGTGGTGTAATAAACCTCATAATTCTTCTTAAAATCATTGCACTTCATATTCCGGTAATCTATTCCAAAGTCCTACCACTCTATTGCTAAAAACAAAGAATTTTCTGATATTCAATCTACTTCTATTTGCTTCTACCATATATGTGTGTCCTCTCAGTCTCTTGTACCCCCTTCTAGTTTGTGTTGTAAACCCATTTCGGCCAATCCATTCTTTAGCCTTATTCAGGTGTAAAATCCGAGTGTGATTGGTTAAACAGAAGTTATGTTTAAAGGGGATAACCCTTATAGCGCAGGCTCCGGGTGTTAGTGTCTTTGTCTTGTCGGTTTGGGTCTGTTGAGAAATGGAAGCCACATCGGGTTGAATTCAGCATTTGTCTGGCTAAAAATGACCAAAAAAAACACTGATAATGGTAAAAAAATAATCAAAATAGAACTCAGCTTAATTGGAATTAGGTCTCTATTGGGAGTTAGTGAGAGTGCTGGCTAACACTGTTATTATAAGTGTTAGTTTCAATGATTTTAATAAAAACTAGTGCAAACATCAGAAAAGCCTCACTCCTACAGGGTTGCCAGATGTCTTTGCTGCACAAGACCAAATTTGTATGGTCTTGCAATGAAATATGGTAACTTCAGTACCAAAATAATTTATAATCCATCATCAGACTAAGCTTGCAGGTAAAACTGATTAAAATACTTTTTTTTTTTTAATCTATTTATGTTGTATCATTTGTGTGTAAGGGATTGCTAGTTTTTGTAAATTTTCCTTAAGTACCAAATCTTTATTCTTGGAACCAAATAGCTTTGTTCATTACCAAATTTGCTCAGTGTTATGTTTTGTAAAATACCAAATGGCAACCCTGCTCTCGTACATGCATTATCTGAAGTATGACCATATATTTTTTTTCCTTTCTAATTTCATGTTCTTTGCCTCCTTTCATAGGTGACGACATCAGATTTTAATAATGAATCGAGGTGGGGTAAACCAATGGTCCGGTGGCAAAGAAATGTCCAGCTTCGGTGATTACAATTCTGGCTATGGCAACCAGTGGAACTCTACTACTCCGTCCTGGGATGGCATGGGAAGCAGCAGCAACCTCAGCAACAATAACACTGGCAACAATAATAACAATAACACATCTCCGACCGCATATAGTGGGGGAGTATCCAGCAATGTCAGTGGTGGCTTCAAGCGTCAGTGGCAAACGGCCAATCCCGGAGAGGAAAAAAAGGGAAGCAAAATGATGAAGATGAACCAATCTTCTTACGGCAGTAGCAACAATCAAGACCAATATGGCAATGTAGATGGAATGTATTCAAACCAATCAGGCCAATTCAGCAGCAACTGGAACGATAATAAGAAAAAAGGGGGTGGTACAAGTTGGGGAACACCAACACAGTTTAGCAGTGGTAATCATTGGCAAGGAAAATCTCCACAAAAAACCATGAAGAATTTCGGATACCAAGGGGGGTTCCAGAATGATTACTGCTGGGACTACTCAGCGGAGACCTATGTTGACGAGTCAGAGTTTGGTGATTTTGGTAGTGGCTACTACAATAATCAGGGAGCGTTTGAGGACTATTTTACAGAGCAGAATTATACTGCAGCATTTGATCAGAAGCAGCAGTCACAGCAGCAGCAGCAGCAGCAACAACAGCAGCCGCGTGGGGCAAAATTTGGTGGACGAGGTCAGAGGGGAGGGGTTGCTGGTCGGGGTGCTCGATCAGGCCAGCAATCTAGTTGGGGCCAATGGCCCACTGATGAAAACTCAGGGTTTGGAAATGCAGGGTTTTCATCATCTGGCGGAGTTTTCGGTTCCCCTAGAGGTCGCCGGGGTACTGGACGAGGTGGTGGGAATGTTGGTTCCGAGATCAACCGAATACGTGAAGCTATTCGAACTGTCCAGGGTTACAGTGACATCGACCTAAGCTTCTTGCTAGATGCTTCGGAGAGCTTTCAGCAGGGCAACCAATTCAAATCTGGCAGAAGTGGCCGAGGAATTGGATTTGATGGATCTGGTAAGTTTATTTTTAATTTTTTTTTTTTTTTTTTTTTTTTTTTTTTTTTTTTTTTTTTATTATATATATGCACATTGGATTATATTTCTTACCTCAGAATTTTGTTCTTTTTATGACATGTGGCAAAAATGTACACTCTGGTATATTACGACCTAAGTCAGTTGATGTTTGATGGCATGAAATAGTTTGAAAACTCCATTCAGAATTTATGACTAGCTGAAACCCCACCCTATGGTCAAATTCTTCAGCTAGTTCCTAATGGAAGGCCTAAATGGGTTATTTGGTCAAAATGGTGCATTCTAACCAAATGTTTTGAACTATGTAGAGATCACATACAGATAAATGGAATCAGACTTTTAGTATTACCTAGGTATATAGATAAGTAGATATCAGATCATTATTATTAGAGAGAATGCAGACCCCACACTATTTTTATTTAATTTTCAAAAGCTAATATGCAAAAAAATGGTCCAGTGTCCCATTAGTACACACAGAAAATGTGGTGGCCATAGCTCTAGCCGTCCTTGAGTTATGCTAACACGGACAAACATCTGGTGAATCAAAGTTAATAGTAAATTTTTAGGTAAACCCAAATGAACAATAATTTATATTTCAAATTTCCTGGGTCAGTTGACCTGCTGGAATGACATTATATATTTGGCTTGGCTAACAAAATTGAGTAATGTCGCCAAAAATGTTATTTTTGAAGCGTGGCCAATGCAAAAAGTTTGCAAAGCTTTGATCTATGTTTTATCTGAACTTGACCCACTAGGTACATAATGACTTCAGCATAGACAGCAGAAATGTCCAGCCTCAAAATACTGAATCTCTAGCCAAGAATTTGTTAGGTCAATAAAAATGGACAATTTTATTAAAAACCGCCAACTAAAACTGTCAACCAGTCAACATAGGTTTCCTTTTAAGTGGTTCTGGCTGGCTGTCTATGTATGTGTCACGAGTACAGGCTGCACCAATGGCGCTAGAGGGCAGGAAATTTAAACATAACTCCTTATGCCATTTTTTTATTTTTATTTTTTTTTTTTTAATTCGGACTCTTTAGTAATCACTGTCCAATAATTGATCACTCCCAACACGGGAGGCTGTGAAAAAAGATGTTAATCATGTAATGGTTTCTATTGGGTGATTAATCAGACCTGTTTGTTTTTTTATGCTCCTTATTTTCTCTAGCATTATCGGTCATTTTCAATTCTATTTTCAGTTAAAAGAGGTGGTCTTGTCAGAGGCAAACTCCAGCGTGGCACTTGGACTAATTTTGGAGATCGCAGTGCACTGAGAGGTGGACTCCGGGGTCTGCGAGCTGCAGCACGGGGTGCAACTCGAGGAGTCAGGGGAAAAGCCACTGGTAAAGCGAATGCTTTGCAGAGTGTCAACGTTCCTGCCGATACTTCAAAAATGTCTATATCAGATAAAATCAAGTATTTCTCTCTTTGGCTGAAACACGACTATCCCAAGTGCAATGCTATTCAGACTGTGGAGAATGCGCTGACTAGTTGCAAGCTAAAACTGCAGCATAGTTATGACGTCGAAGAGTTGGTACGCATCGGTGGCAGGTCAATGTACACAGCCAAACTAACTCTTGAGAATAAGTTCTTAGCAAGGGCTGTGGCAGCCAGTAAAAAAGAACTCAAGCACGAGGTCTACAAGAAAGCAGTTGAAGCGCTCACTAAGCAGAACATTGGATCAATTATGAAGTTGACTGATCCGGGACCCGACAAGATGAGAGAAGAGCTGACCAACTCGCTGAGCAAAACACAAACTGATGCAGCATGGGAGAAAGTGGTTGATATTTGCACAGAGAAAGGCTTAAATAGTGCTGGAGAGACAAAGTTTCATGGCACAGAACTGCAAGTTGGTTTCCAGCAAGTGATTGCCCAACTGAAAAGTGGCACCCCTCAGCCTGATAATGAAATCTCTGCCTTCATCCAGGCCTTTTCTGCCTCTCACTGCACTCTAGACCATACGTACACTCCCACTGATTCCAGGCTACCTAATGGAAAGGCTTTGTTCCATGGTACTGTAACCATCGCTGATGTTGTTGTTGGGCGTGGCATGGGCTGCAAAAAGAAGGATGCCAAACATGAGGCATATAAACAGGCGGTTGATTTTCTCAAAGAGAATTTACTCGAGAGTGTACTCAAAGGAAACAAGAAGGCTCCTGTTGAACATTCAGGGTTTAACATTGCCAGCAATGAGCTGAAATCACCACGTACGCCGGGTGAATCGGCAACATTCACAGATTTGGCTTCGAAACTGGAAGCCCTGATAAAGTTGATCAAAGAGTCAGCTTATCGGGCAAACACTGTAAACGCTGTTGACACAATGGCGGTGCAGTGCTGCCTGGCTCCAACCTGTCTTTACCGCAAAGTGGACAGTGACACTCAGAAACGTACGCTTGCCTGTGAGCTCTACCTAGACAATTTATTAATAGCCAGCGGTGAAGGGGAGACCAGGAAGGATGCCCAAATTAATGCCTATACGATTGCCTGGGATGTGCTCAGCAACAATACTCCAAACTATTTGATCAGTGAACACCATATGCTCACCATTAAGGATAAACTTGACCCTATGGTCATTGATATTGTTGTGAAAGGATTTGGCAAATATGGAGAGTCAAATCTGCCCAGGCTCAGACGGCTCAAAATTCAAACTCCAGAAAGCTCAAAGTCCATTGAGGAATTGGTCATCATGGAACATGAAGATTGGAAATATGACCGTCAGCGGCATGCCTTCTGCATCTTGAATAATAGTTCTACCATGTGTGGCATGTTAATGGAATGGGAAATTGAACCCCAAGGAGATGTGTTCAAGTAAGTATGATTTGTTTTTTTTGTTTTTTTGTGCTTCGTTTCCTGTTTTCTTTGTTATTTTTTTACTTTGTTCCTGTTTTCTGAGGCTTAGGTTATTCATGTGTTCTGACATTTATATCTATGTATCCGGCCCTAACCATTCATAGTAGAAACTAGAAATTTTGTACACACATTCCCTTCAATAAGTAGGAAAAATCTTCTTTTTTTTTTTTCCCTTCCTCAAATCATGAATTTATGGTTCAAACCTTACTGGTAGCATTTTCATCAAGGTAACTTAATTTTACCACCACTACTGCTTAATTTACAAGGTAAAAAGAAGCATATGAGTGGTGGTGATTCATAATTTCCTTTGGAATGCTAGTTTTTTTTTTTTATGCTCCGTTGCTCGTTTCCTGTTTTCTTTACTTTGTTTCCTGTTTTTGTTTTGTCGCTCGTTTTTGCTTCGTTGCTTCATTGCTCGTTTCCTGTTTGTTTTTTTTTTGTTTTTTTTTTCCCCTCTCTACTGATATTAACATTTGTAATTTTAATCTTTTTGTTCAGGTGTAAAATGTTCATCCAGAAGAAGGCAGTTGCTGAAGCGTCTGCATCATCAAAGAATAATGCTCGTAACACTGCTGCTGCCATTGCTCTGATGAAACTCTACCAGACCCAAGATGTGATTCGGGTTAGTTCACTTTACTTTTGTAAATTTGATTCGTAACTTTATCTTTCCATAAATATTTGTCTGAAATAAATGCTTTATTTTCATCATTGTTACAGACTTATTGACGAACCTACATATATAACAATGAATCACAAATTGTAGATGTTTACATTTTCTTTATAGCAATACTGAAAATGGTATGATTCTGTAATTTCAAATATCTTTCTACTTTTGATATATTAGAAACTGTCAACATAGGTTTCTTTCAGTTTTCAAGTTTGGCTGGCTATGTATGTATCATATGTACAGGCTGCTAGAGGGCTGAAAATTTCAACATTTACTCCTTATGTCTAGAAAAAAAGTTACCTTTTAAATAGTCCATTGTTATAAAAAGGAAACTAACAGAAAAGGTCACACTGTTCATTATAGATAGATTTAAGAGAATCACTAAACTCATGAAGATACATAAGCAAACAAATTTATCAAGTTCTCGGGTTCATAAAAGTTGACCAAAAAAAAGCTTTGAATGCTCTTTGGAACTACATGATCCACATCAAGGGTTATTAGAAACCGTCACCAAGGGTTTCTTCAGGTTTTAAGTTGGTCTGGCTGGCTATATATGCATCACATGTACAGACCGCACCAATGGAGCTAGAGGGCTGTAGGTTTTTAGTTTAGTTCAATTTACAATGTAAGTTTATGCTAAATTGGTCCCTTAGTTTGTGTCACGCTTGTTTTTTGAAAATTCAAACTTCTTTAGCGATCACAGCCAACAAAAAGCAAGATAACTTATTCATTGATCACCCCTTATTCCAATTTTTTAATTGATCATCACCCCACCCCACCAACACAGCATGCTGCCAAAAGATGTTGATCACATGACGGTTTCTATTGAGTGACTAACCAGACCTGTATGTATAAAAAATCTTGTATTAATTTAAGATGTATTTTCTAATTGCAGATTGTTAGAAGGGATGATGCTGCCCGTTGGCTGCCATATGAAGAGATTGTGGAGGAGGGTCGCAAACTGGAAGTGGAGTGTGGTGGAGACATTGAATTGTTGGGTGGCCTCTCAATGACCGAGAAGAATGACAACCAGGCAGAAAACAAGGAAGGCAAGGACAATGAAAAGGGTGACGACAATGATAATATTGAACCTGTAAATAAATTTGCTGTCAAATACATGGAGCAGTTAATGAAGTCTTATGTGGAGAAGCCGACCTTAGATGATCTCATCTTTGGACCTGGTATGTCGTCCCTCGAGAGGAAAGAAGTAACGAATATTGCCTTCAACTTGCACCTCAAGATGGATGTCCGACAGCACGAAGGCCAGAGCTATCTGTGTATTTCTAAGAAACTCTCTCCGGAAGAAATTAGTCTTTTCCTCAAGACTCACACCACTGGCCATGGTAAATACGTTCTGGTGCCTAAAGTGGAACTGCCTGGTTCAATGGAGACCTCGTTCAGTGATGATACTTCATCCCCAACCAAAAGCACGGAGATATCTAACCTGCAAGGCAAAAAAGATTTCACCATGGATGTGAGTGTGAATTAGCATTTTTGAAAGGAAAGAAAAAGAAAAAATACTTTTGTGTCACAGCCCCCACCCCTCGTGCACACACACACATACACACACACACACACACACAAGGTTTCCATCTTTCATGAAACAAGGCATCCTACTGCCATAAGACTTTTAGATATCATTTATCATTGGAACCCATCTATTTACTACTTAAAAAAAGGAATAAAACAGCCTAACATACTCAAAAGATTCTCTTATGAGGTGTTGCTATGAAAAATAGTTTGAGTTTTCCAAATTGTTCCTCTCATCTGTTATAGTTCTTTATACAATGTTTCCATTCATCCACATCTGTAACTATTGTCAAATACAATAGTTTTGAGTTTTTCTCTTTGTATTTTAAATCGATTTAAAATTTTTTAACCTTTAAAGTGTTCCATGCAGCCTAGGCAAGACTTGAAATTTGTGCAAGAGTTTCATGCGCCCTAGACAAGGCTTAAAATTTGCGCCGTTGGTTGTATTCTAATGACTATTATATTTTTTTTCAGTTTGGAGTGCGCCTCTAGGACCTTTTGCGCCCTAGGCGACTGCCTAGGTTTGCCCAATGAGTTTTTCTCTTTGTATTTTAAATCGATTTAAAATCATTGAATCTTGATGATGGCTGCTGCTAAAAGGCAGATTGAACAAAACGTTGAGAAGAGAAAAAATATGGCAGACTCAATCTTGGGAGAGAAATTCAATCCACTATTTTGTTTTTTAACCTTGAAACACTCATTCACTGTGACAAATAAAGGATTAACTTTTCGTGTATAACAACCTGTTCATGGCTTTAAAAAAATATAAACAAACGGGGGTCATAAATACTAACAAAATCCCTTTTGAAAATACACATGACAGTAAAAAAAAAATTTTAAAAAAATAACAGCATCAGCAAAATATATACCTTTATATAAACCTGTAATTTTTTTGTCCATAAGAATGAAGCTACACTTCATTGTGTTCTCAACATCAAATTGTCCAATCTTATATACTATGGCTGGGAACCCATAGATTTTTCTTTTTCTTAAATGAAAAAACTATTTTGAGGGTATTGGAGGGAAGAAAACTCTTTTTATTCAAAAGTCTTATAACAATTTCCTCCTTCCCTATGGCTCAAACAATGACTTTACCATCTTCGTTGGAAAGAAAAAAGAATGAGATGGCAGTGTTTTAAATTTATATAAGCAATGTTTTTTATGTCTTTTTTTTTTTTCTAGTGTATTGGCACTTTCCACTTTTACTAGAAACGGGGTTGGCAAGTTTGACCAGAAAGGGAGATAATCCGAGCTTTATCTCGGAGACTTACCGCTGGGATTATATCCCTTTCCAGATTTGAGCAACACTGACTAGAACTGAAATCCTGTATTTTTCTTTTGACACCCAGAGAACAAGCTTTTAACTAGTTCTCATTTTGTGTATCTCTTTGTTGATCACCTGAATTCAGGGCCGGTGCAAGTGTTCCATGCGGCCTAGGCAAGACTTGAAATTTGTGCAAGAGTTTCATGCGCCCTAGACAAGGCTTAAAATTTGCGCCGTTGGTTGTATTCTAATGACTATTATTTTTTTTTTCAGTTTGGAGTGCGCCTCTAGGACCTTTTGCGCCCTAGGCGACTGCCTAGGTTTGCCCAATGGACAGGCTGGCCCTGCCTAAAATTAACTGATCAACTAGTTGTTACCATACAGTTGAAGCCACCTACCCTCGCCCTTCCGTAACTGACAAGGAAAGAGAAAAAGAAAGAGAGTGATGAACCAGGCTGTTTGGCTTTCTTTGTATCTTTCTCTTTCCTTCATTCTGAAGGGAAAAAAAAGTAAAACACAAAAAAAAACTAATTGAAAAGCACCTAGCCCAAAAGAATGAATATTATTTGCTTTATTTCATTAATATTTCCCCGACAAGGCAAGGCAGCCATTTTCATATTCTTTTGTCTTTAATTATGGTAAGAAGGAAAAAAAAAAAAGAAGCATTCTTGCCTGAAATATTGAGGTTTATGAAAAGTTTAGGATGTTTGGGTCTTTTTCATTAAGTCCCCCACCACCCTGAATAATTATAGCTAATAGTCTATCCTATTTTTGTTTGTGAAATAAATGTAAATAAAAGAAAGTTAAAAGCCCCAACACAAACTAACCTTTGCCCTGACTTATCCTAAACCCTAACCCTAACCATAGGTTATTATCTCTATAGATAATAACTGAGATGCCGAAATGTCCTTAATTTTTTTTTTATTTACATTATTTAACAAACAATAATACAGTGTGGTGGGGACTAACAGAAAAGATCCAGACTTTTTTTTACGTGCACACACACCTTTTGATTTTAGGTAAACTGGGGAAATACTGGGCTTGATGTACACTGAAAATGTGGAATTTAGATTGATTTTACTTGTTTTCTTTTTTTAACAATATAAAAAAAACATATAAAGGGGAAAAAAAAACTAAAAAAATTTTCAGTTCTGTATGGTTTGTGAAAAATATTTCTGAACTCATTCGTCATCCCTATAAAATGAAAAAAAAAAAGTTTTTCTATTCATGGAAAAAAAACAAAAAAAAAACTTGTATTTTGTCAGTTTTATATACGGATATTGTCCAGGTCTATTCAAAATTCTACTTACATAATTTTTTTAAAAAATTTCCTCCGCCTTCTTTTATCTCTGAAATAACCATTTTGCTTTTTTTCTTATTATATAACAAAACTGAACATGTGGAGAAATACAGTTTGATTTTATTTTGCCATTTCTGGTCTTATGTGAACAAAATTATAGAATTCCATCTGTTTGTCATCTGGATTATCATTGTTGACTTCTATCAGCTGTGTAGCTGCTTATGCTTATTGGTAATGCCTTTCTTTTCCTATCACCCCCCCCCCATTTAACCCTTTCAAGACTAACCTATCAAGGTGCTTAATGCCTGAATTAACTCTTAAATTCGTGGAACTCTTGAATGAATAGAATTAAAAATAATGGAACTTTTCTGTGAATTGAGTAGAAAGAAAACCAAAAAATTCACCAAATGGTCAAAGGGAGATAATTTTAATCAAGTTATTTCCCTTGATAATGGTCAAACTATTTTTATGAATTTAAGAGTTAAAATGTCCCAGACTTCTACATGAGATATAAGAGATAGACCTCCCATCCCTAGTCATAATACCAGTATATTGGCCACAGTGTGATATTTGCGTAGTTTATTTTTTTTTGTTTTTCAAATGTCTGTCTTATATACGGTATATCTCAGCAGTCATAGAAACTTTGGGATATATATGTCCCAGGAGTCTTGAAAGGGTTAAATCTCTAGAAGTCAGTTATAGCAGAAGTTTGCTATTGCCTCCTGTTTTCCTTCTGTTGGCTATTCTTTGCTTTTGTCAAATATATTAACGAAACTCCACTTACCAAGCACTGTAAGTTCAGCTTTGGATTTTACACTGAGCTTTTATCTTGCAAGCTTTATAAAGCAGTTTTATAAGTTAGAACCTGAAGTAAATAGTCATATTCATCAAAGATACCTATTCCTACTGGCTACTTAACTCTTTATGTCCTTAGTTTTTAAATTTTGATATTTTTTGTAATTATATCCTTTTATTTATATTTGAAGGCCATATAAAGACAACTAATATTGAACGATAAAGAAACATTTAGGTAAACACTAATTTTTATTGAAAAATAAAAATTCGACTTACAAGTACTGCAGGTCTCAAATTAACATGTTAGTAACATGTGGTACTCAAAAGTACTGTTAGTACATAAAGGGTTAACTTGAACTAGTAGTGGTGTGGGTCCTTGTCTTGAAACTTTCATTAAATATTCTTTTACACACTTTCTGATCCGCACTCATTGCACTTAAATACTCGGAATGAATGTTTTGGCTCATGGTAAAATCATCCTTATTTTGCTTGTTTGGGTCTGAGCCTTAATAGAGCTATGTAGATCTTTGGTTAGTCTCTCATATTCTACTGTGGTCACTTTTTTTCTTCTAAAATCTGTGATACCAAAGTGGTTTCAATGCAAAGTAAATTTTACTAATGAGAGGAGGGGGGGTATAATGTAGTTATGACGTTTTTGATTATTTTTTTTTCTTCCAATTTAAAAATAGTTACTGTCCCATAATAGTTGTTACATTTGTATGTTCATTTCATACACTAAATGTAACTATTATGGGACAGGTAATTTTTAAATTTATTTTATTGCATTCTCTCAGGGTGTTAGCCAGGAATTTGATTTCCTCGCCGTTTTTATGGGATTGGGAAGTTTTCCAAGGTTTGCATTTTTTAAAAAGCCAACAATAGTGAAGAAAAATCCACTCAAAATGGTAAAAAATATGATAAACAGAGCTTGGCTTAATTGGGAAATTTGAATTGGGTTTCTATTGGGAATAAGCCATTACACAGCTAGTGAGAATGCTGGCTAACACCCTGACATGTATTCAGTTATTAGCTTCGGCTCTCCATATGCCATGAACATGCTCTGCTTTCAAAGCTCAACTCTCCTAGCTTGCCTTTTGATCCTATATGCAATAGATATATTTTAAAGTTGACTTATTTTTTTAATTCACATTTTCGAAAATTATAAAAGAAAAGATAAGACTAAAGAATCCTGCCATTTTTCTTCTTTTTTTAAATTTTTTTTATTTTTACTTTTAAAAAACTTTTCTTTTTAACAGATTTCTATATTTGTCTGAAGATACCTTTTTAATATTAAAGGATGCTACTTAATTCTAAAGAAATCTATTAGTATTAGTTATTTTTCACTTGCTGGTTGTCAAACAATTCCCATCGGAAAGCAGCCAGTCCAGTGAAACTAATGATGCCACTAAGTGATGCCCCTTCCACCACGGCTTTTCATATTTCGACGTGTTTTCATTTGGAAAACACATGTGGTGCAAGGGAGACAACTTCTAGTTAGGATTTTTTTTTTTAAGGATTTAAGAATATACTAACTGTCCCATAATAGTTGTTACATTTGCATATATATTTCATACACTAAATGCACCAACTATAGGGCAGAGATAGTATTTGTTAGTGGAAAAAATTCATCCTGAAATCTCTTCGTGAAAATTCTAATGTCCAGTGCAAAGTTTTGGCTAGAAGATATTGTTTCGTTTTCTTTGTCTGGGGCATCATTAATGTATATTTTTATGTATAATATATAAAATGTATATGTATTTAGAGTGGAACACATAAATGGCAGGAATTTACTTTTATTGAAATTTTGATTATTTCTGTTTTGTTTTTTTTTTTCTTAACTTTAAAAGCTTCTATACTATTCAGTATTTTAGATAATGAAAGATTCTCTGCATGAAAGACTTGTCTAAGGTCTAAAAAGCTACTCTTTGTCTTATTGGCCTTTTTGGCTGAGATCAAAGTGTAGTATCTGCACTTTGTTTCTCTGCATTTTGGCCACGAAGCAAGAGAGGCTTACGGTCCAGTTCCGGGGGTCTTCTCACCTAGGCAGTACTTCCCCATTGCAGTTAAAGAGGTAGGGTTAGGTTCATTGCCTTATGTCCAAGGTGTCCCAAACGAAGCACTGACGGAACTGGACAATTTTTAGACCACACTTATGTGTAAGGGTCCCACACTAAACTGACCGTGTGTCACATTCTGCCCTCGTGGGGAGGCAGATCAATCCATTCAGTTCAAATCAAATTTTGGGATCCCCAAAACATTGGCGTACAATCGGCATAAATTCCTTTTATCTACAATCTGACCATTACAGCTTGACTTGAGTTGCTCAATATTAACACCTTGATTTAGCATTTATGATTTTTGTGAAAGGATTATTATCCGAATTTCATTGCTTTAAATTATTTAAAAAAAAATTGAAAATGCTGATTACTAAAGAAATAACAAATAAGCAATACATTAATTTACTTGGCCAGTAATTGTGCATTAGAAACTGTCAACATAGGTTTCTTCAGTTTTTAAGCTG
>VCCN01002112.1:5763994-5776417 GCA_006491835.1 Architeuthis dux | reverse complement strand
TTAGGATTAACATCGTTAGATAATACTTCTTATTATCTAAGGATCTAACGGGGAGATTTAATAGAAATGTTTAGGATTATGCATGATTTAGAATTAGTAGACCATAATGCATCTTTTTTTACTAGAAGGGGGTACAAGGGACTGAGAGGCCACACATATACGGTAGAAGTAGATTACATATCAGAAAATACTTTTTTAGCAATAGAGCAGTGGAACTATGGAATAGATTACTGGAATTTCTTTTTCATACTAAAATAAATTTTCTAAGCTCTTCGTAGATAGTATCCCTGCCTTATAACTTCTAAATACGTAGATCTTCGTTTTTCTAGCAGTACCTTACTTCACATACTTCCCTGATATAATTATATATAACTATACGTAACTATATGACCTAGTTTCCTGTCTCATCGGTGGTTTCAAGGAAACGGGTAGCACAATAGGGGTATAACAGTAAAAAAAAAAAAACATCGAAAATATTACAAAATAATGGTCCTCGATGGTTTAATAATCTTTAACCATATGTCGACTGTTTACTGATACAGGTATTCTCCTCTTTTCGATAGTTCACTTCACACCACTTTTTCGATTTTATTGGGGGAAAAAGGCGAAAAGCGAAAATAGCGTTCAGTGCTTTGATTCGCCGCTGCAAAACAAAAGCTGAACGCCATTTTCATCATTATAAAGGCAGCGCACGCCCTCTTCCTCGTCCTCCTACACTTCCAGTATCCTGTACCTCTTACAACCCCAACATACCATCGCAACCATTTTTGGAGTCAGGGGATGCTCAAAAGTTTTCCTCATATAAAATAATGGCAATTGCTTCTTCAAAGTAAATAGTTTAAGTACGTATTTTTAATCATTGTTTTTAAAACGTGTTTTCGGAACTCTGAGATTATTAACAAAAAAAAATTAGATTTAAGTTTTATAATGTTTTTTTTGCTTTTTTCAAATCGAATCGTATGGCATCGAATTTGTTTTATCGGACCTCATCATTTCAGGGATAATTACTACACAACTTTATTTTAAAATATTTTTTTTTAACTTATTGCTCTCAAAACTGAATAACATTGTAAAAATTAAACAATGATTTTAAAAATACGTAGTTAAATTATTTACGCTGCTATGCTACTTGACCATGAATCGTATCGGTTATGAAAAGTGGCTATGAAATAGACACGGCTATGAATTTGCCTGCTATGAACTCGCCGGATACTCTGCTCAAAACCGAAGGCCCGGGCCAAACGGCTCCACTGGCCTCCCCTCTGGGTATCCGGCATTTTCATCGCGCGTAAGATAATCGCAGGAATTTTCATAGCTGAAATTATATTCGCCTGTTTTGTTGTTCGTAAAAATTGACCGCTAAAAGGCATCGTATCTATTTTCATTATTTGCGGTTTAGCATTTGATTGACCCAGACGACAACTTATTTCTAAAATAGCGCAATAATCGAAAAAGTGAAGGAAAATCTTTCTTTTTTTTTAAATATTGAGTGAAAATAAAATAAATAAATTATCAAATTAATAAAAGGTGGGGTAGGAATCAAATGAAAAAAAATTCTTCTTCGAATTTTGGAATGGAAAATTATTTTTTTTAAAATTCGTACTTTAATAAATAAGTATCGAGAATCATATTAAAATCGAATAATATGCTGATTTTTGCCAGATTTTAAAATTTCCCACGTGTCGATTTCACGCGGAAATGTTCGTGCTAGCGACATCAGGTGATAATTTCATTGATAAACAACAACGTCTTAACTTTGATATACTTTGATAATCAGCGACAACAAATTAAGCTGACTTTAGCGTTTCGTTTCGGCTATAAAAAGTGTCTAGGAAATAGCTATTTCAGCTACGAAGATGCGCTCGATTAAAATACCGGCTATGAAAGTGCCGTAACCCTCCCCTCTGCCCAGGCTAGTTAAAAAATTCGACCTTCAGTAAAATAAACTGGTTGGGATATTTTACGACATCTTAATTCAACTGGATTTTCACATTAAGATTTCCCAAAAGAGAGAGAGATAGCACCTAGGCTTGGGACAAACACAAGAACAATTTCCCTGTTAAGAAAGGTCTGTCGGCTCTCATTATCTCTCTCCCACTCTTCATTCTCCGTTCTTCATTGATCGCCCCCCCCTTTTCCAACGTTTTAATTGATCACCCCCAGCACAACATATATGGGTGGCAGTGATTCATAATTTCACTTTGAATGCTAGTCTATGTTGTGTTTACAAGTTCCAATGTCTGAATTGTTTTTAATCTTTATCAGATGTTATACGAGGTGTGGCTATTAAATAACAAGACTTGGCCTATGTGGACGCCGCCCATGTCAAAAACCAGCGAGAATGTTCGAAAAGCCGAAAGAATCGTTTGAAATGATCGAAGACTCAGCATGAGAAAGATTGCAAAATCGTCTCCATCGATAAAGAGTCGTTTTTTGACGTTTTTTGAAAATTCAGACCTTTTTTAGTTATCACAGTCCAACAAAAGGCGAGAGACGTAACTTATTCATTGATCAACCCCTTTTTCCAAATTTCTAATTGATCACCCCCAACACAGCATATATGGGTGGTAGTGATTCATAATTTCCAGAATTCCTTCCGTTAAGAATCCCAGATTCTTTCAATAAGGAAATAAAAGAACGAGTTTCATAATGGGCTTTTTGTCATTGACATAGGCGTACGAGCCAGGGCGGCAGATGCCCCCGCCCCCAACTCGGGCAAGACAGTGTAAAATTTCGGGCAAAACCGTGTAAGTTTTCGGGCAAATCAAGCCCTTTGCCTCTCCTGACCAGAGAGTTCTCATACGCTCATGGTCATTGGTAATAATGATGATTATGTTATTGACAAATAAATCTAACTGTTGTTACATTTCAACCTGTTGTTTTCCGAACCACCTAATACAGGAGCGGATCCAGGAGAAGGGGTTCTAAGGAGCCCGGACCCCCTTCTGCTCGGTCGAGCACAATTAAAATATATTTTTCAAATATCTAAATGAAGAGATTTAATAACTAAAAAATCCAAATAAACCCAAGTAATCATAAACTAAACTTAAACACAAAAAGATTATCATATTCATTGTCTAATTAGACAGATAGGAGCAAGGCCCCTAGGTCGTAAGTTTGATAGGAGTTTCCTTCTCCTGACATATTCCCGAGTTAGCTATGGGGGTTTGCCACCCCTTTGCGGGAATGTTCCGACAGTATGACTGACCTGTGGTTAGACCACTGGATGTGAACATTCCGTAGTTGTTCGATGCCTGAGCTGGCTATAAAGTTCTACTGCCCCCTGAAGGAGAATCAGGATAGTAGAGCTCCTATTCCGCTCAAAATCTAGGATCCGCATCTGTAATATATTGTCGTTTTTACAACAGAAAATACAAATTTTTTAATCATATTATTCTTTCTTCTAGGTGTAAACAATGTATGGATTCGTGAAAATGATTACTCAAACCACTTAGGTCTGTCCGGAGACTATTTGATGACCATCACGCCGACCACCATTAGCATCAACAAGCACAATGATCAGGGCAATTTCCAATGGCCGCTATCATCCTTGAAAAAGTTCTATTTGAGACCGGTCGTGCCAGAAGCCAAACACAACCATATTTTGATCATTGAACCTGGCGAGTAAGTAAAACAGAATTTGAAAATTTACGGCATGAAAAGACGATTGGTCTCTTTAGGGTTAACATTACTTTAAGCGTCGTAAATTTGAGATAATGGTAATCCTAGGTCGTACGGATGTAGTTAAGCACATACAAAGCAAAGGCTCCAAAACGTCATACAAAGTATTTAAAAAAAGTATAACTATATAACGTTTTGATATTAACGCAATAATGAAGTTAAAAACCATTATTCTTTTCTTTATCAGAATATTGCGCATCATGAATTCGTTTAGGTACAACGGAAACAGCGCACCCGACGTGCCAAAATGTCGTCGTCATTTCTTTTTGAGGCGCATCCAGAGATTTTCGACAGTCTGGGCGTCTGATAAAGAACAAATTAATGGCTTTTAACTTCATTATTGTGTTAATATCTGATCAATACGTTGTATAGTCATACTTTTGGAGTATTTGTATGCTGTGTTTGTAGAAGAATCGGCATTTCGTCTCGTGGTATGAGGCGTCTCGTCGTTGGATTGTACATTTACGGGGCTGTGGAGTTGTCTGTGGAGGTAAACAACATATTTTGTCCATACCGGAGAAAGCGCTCTCCCACGTGGCTGGATAGAAAGACGACAAAATTCATTATTTTCAGTTGAAAATATGGGTTCGTTTTATTCCCGTTGATAGCTTCGATTCCGGGCCGGTTCGAGGATCGCTATGGGGCATTGAATTCTGTTTCGGTTAAAATTCTAATGACTCTCTCCATAAGCCTGGCGGCTAGGGAGAAGCTGTTGACCCGCTCGCTCTCTGTTCCGTGTGACATGGTCAACCGTTTGACCTACATCCTAGCCCAGAGAACATGATATGGCATTTTGGCAATACCATCACCCCAAATTCAAGTTTTCCAATAAGCGAACACACGAACACACAACCAGAGTGTATTTCACTACATGTTTAAATGCCATATTTTGCATCAAGGATTACCATTACCTCCCAGATAATTATAGCTATTACATCTCACCGTATTTCTGTTTGCTGAATAAATGTAAATACATTTTTAAAAAGTTAAAAGCGTCCAATACAAACTAACCTTTGCCCTGACTGACGAACCCTAATCCCTAACCCTAGCTTATTATCTCGATAAGATAATAACAGTCGAATTGCCAAAATGTCCTTAACTTTTTTTTATTTTCATTTATTTAGCAAACAAAAATACGGTGAGCTACAAAAATACGGTGAGCTGTAATGGCAATAATTATTGAGTGCGGCGGGGACAAACGAAAAAGACTTAAGACGATAAGTGTTGCCTGCTGCGTGGATCTTAGTTTGTTAGTCTATTCATTATCTATCTGTCCCCTTAGATCTTAGTCTATTCATTATCTATATGTCCCCTTAGATCTTTGTCTATTCATTATCTATCTGTCCCCTGAGGTCTCAAAAAGTGAGGACAGTAATGGTAAGATCTACTATCAAAGTGGATTTGTAAGAAAATTATTGAAAACTTTAAACAAAGTCTGTTTTATTTTTTACTATGTGGGTTTTTTGTCCGGTAGGGGGTGGGTATTTAGTCTGGTGGAGGATTTAGTCCGGTGGGGGATTTTGTCCGTTTCCCAACACACATACAGCCAATTCCATCCTCTTCAAATATATTACCATTCTAATATGCGCCACATTCAATTCTCTTTCCAGAACTGTATTGGCTAGTGGAAACTTTGTAATGTTTGTTACTCCCAGAGCCGAAGAAATTCTCATGACCATCCGGACAAACATTTTCATTGCCATGAAGCAACAATCTCGATGTCGAACCAGCTCCACACAGAGCTCCACCCAGAGCTCCACCCAACAATACAGTAGACAAACCAGCTTGCCCCAAGGTATTAAACCCGACACAATCTCCCTCTACGATTTCAAGAATAGTTGCTCACTAGATCGGAAGAGACCTAAGTCGCTCTACGGAGGAAGACATAACCATGAATTAAAAGAGGCTCTGGATCTGGATAGTTCAGTATCTGTGCCTCCTCCCAAACCAGCCAGAACCTGGGTGCACATTCCATCACCTGCATCGGAAACACCCTCATCTTTGGATGACAATAAAGAAATAGCTGAAGCTTCGACAGTTGAAGAATTATTTCTGAGAAAGCGCGTTTCACTACAAAGTGATTCGGAAATCAAACAGCTTTATGGTGATTCGGATATACAGAGCGATTCCATGACCCCACTGACAGAACGCTGTCCGGGAGATGAGAACACCGATCAGAAGTTTCCGTTTTCGTTACGAAACTACTGTGGGTCCAAGGATTCGGGGGTTCAATCGTTCACTTCAGAGACAGGCAGCAACGATGTAAGGCGACAGTCGGATGGAAGCAACGATGTAAGGCGACAGTCGGATAGAAGCAACTCAACTGGCAGCACTAATTCTTTGTTCACCGACCGACAAAAGGGGGTGTCCCAAACAAACAAGCCTTTTCTTCATGGGTCTGCGATCACTGAAACCTCATCCAAATCTTCAGAGTCCGATAAAGAATCCGATGATTATTCTGGCAGTCATATTTACTGGGATATTGAACCACAGGGTTTACCTGGCCTGCGAGCGGACGATCTTCCACACAGAAATAACATATCTCTCTCTAGGAGTCACTCTCTCCAGAATCTAATACCCGCTGACACCAACCCATACGAAGAACTCGCAGATCGTCTAAAAGAGCTGAGAGAAGTAAATAATGTCCCTCCTGCTCTTCCAAAGAGACCCAAATCTTTGGCCTTTCAGAAGGACAAAACTCTCCTTAAAATATCGATGAAGGAACGTTTTCTAGATTATATCTCCCCACAAATCAAGCGAATGACCAAGAACCAAAAAGCTGTTAGCGGGGCTGATGACCTGAACATGATCATTAAGGATTTTAGGAAATGGTCCGATCAGGAAAAGAAGACGGACCTCGATGAAACAAACTCTCTGTGTCCTCTTCGGGAGAGGGATTGGACGCTCGACCAGAAAAAAGATCTGCTCAGTGCTAGACAAAGGAGGAGACATCTGCACTCGTGGTCGGTATCAGATGCATCAGACCTGTCTTGGAAAGACGAAGAAACCAAAAATGGTGTTTTTGTGGTAGAACGGAAGGTGGATTCTTTGGCTTTTCTTAAACAAGACCCATTCAAGTTACTAAGTCACAAACAGATCACGCGGCAAAGCTCACTTGATATTAGCTCAACAATACACACTGAAAGTGATGATGTGTCTCCTTTCCTTAGTCCGGTCGTTGTCCATCCGCCCAAACTCGGATATTTCGGTTCTGGACGCTGGAGCGATGGTGACACCAAAAGTAATGATGGAGAACTTGATCTGGCCGGTGCTCCCCTGAAAAAGCGCCGTAGCATTTCGCTGGAGGGTAGACTACAATACCAGGTGATGATAAGGCAACTCAAGAAGGAACTAAGGGAGACAACTGGTGAACGATCGTTGGGCAATTCTGACCTCTTTCTCGACAAGGTTCACGAGTTGTACCCCTTGTCGATTCCAACGCCTACACCAACCCCGCCAACTTCGCCGATATCGCCAAAATTGACCGAAAACATTTTGGGGGGTTATATCGAAATGACCAGTCGAATTAGAAGCATCAGCGCCAGTGAAACCTGTTCCGAGCAATCAAAGGACAACCAAGAAGGCAAGTTTGTCAGAAAAACAAGTTTGCTTTGATAAACTAATTTCTACGTTACTCATCGGATCCATGCCGCTTTAATATCCGATCCATTCCACTTAAGTAGAATGTAAACAAAAACGACCTGAGCATTGTAATAAACTGCAACATAAGATGAAATAAACTCTTAAATTCATACAAAGGAAATAGAAAATCACTTTCAAGGGAATTAACTTCTGATTGAAATTATCTCCCTTTGACCATTTGGTGAATTTTTTAAATCTTTTTTATTCAAAAATTAAAAATGACAATGCTTCATCTCAAAAATCCAGACAACGGTAAACTAATACTACTATTATTACAACTAGGAGAAGCAAGACAAATAAGACGAAAGAAAAACTAAATGCTTCATCTAAGAAATTCGGAACACCTAAGATTAATTATATTTGCACCTCTTTTAATCCGGCAACCTTGGAGACTGACCATTGCCAGACCACTTAAAATGCCGGAAAACAGAGATTGACCCCAACGTAAATATATGCCCGACCCCGAATATAAAAAATCAACAGGACTGCATCACCAAAACACTCGGCTGCAGTGTAAACAGATTTAAGCGCCTTAGCGCTTGCTAATAGCGCCGCCCTGGTGTGCAGATTGAGTACTTTGATTCAGTTTTTTTCTCTCTATTTTTTTTAAGGTTCAAGGTTTAAATTTCAAACCACGGTTTACAGTTACAGTTTAATTACGGTTTCAGTAGTTGTATCCAGTGGCGTAACAACGGTACTCGGCGCCTGGGGCAAAGACAGCGCCCGGGGGATGGGAGGGGGATAGATGCTCGATATCCTAGGGGAGGGCATAATAGGTCAGATTTGCGCCCTTTCACATCTACGCCCGGGGCGACTGCCCCCCTCTCGCCACGCCTTTGGTTTTATCTGTATATTATTTATTTATAGACTTCATAATATTCAATATTTATCGAAACACGTTGATTTGAATCGTCAAAATCGAAAACATTTTATCGTGTTTTTCCTCTAAATTACGGTTTGAAACCGAATCTAAGAACTCTAATGGCAGTTCCACAAAACAATGGTGGCAGATTCAAAACGTGCCGTACCATGGCAGTTGCCTGATCATTACGAAAAATAAAAAGACAACATCTTAATTTGCAACACTGGACTCCCAAATTCGAAAAATACAAAGACAACTTCTTAATTGGAAACATTGGACTCCCAAATTCAAAATATTAATAAAAAAGAAAATGAGAAAGTGCTAAATTGGCAGCACTTGTGTCACACCAGGCCCAAGCATTATTGTTCTTGAGAGCCTCAAGAACTTTTTATGAATTACGTCATATTGACTGATAAAGTATATCAAATTGGCTACACAACTACCTTTATTTTATTTTTACTAATATTTTGCTCCTCTTTTGACGAGAGCTTTATCATATTGATTATTATTTCATTTTATTTCTCGATTTATTGAACTGAATGCTTCGTGGAGTGCGTGGAGCAGCGAAACGTTGTGATAAAAACAACAACAAAAAACGAGAAAATCAAAATGAATTCAAAATTTACAAAAAGCAAAAAATAAATTTCATATTAATTTTTTTTAATGTAAAGTTATTTATAACAATCGATTTAATAACATAACAATGAATTTATAACAATTAGGCATCTGTGCGGCCTTTTGACATCCAATTTTAAAACGTAAATTAAATTTTAAAAACTGTTGTTCGTGAGTTTTTTCTTGTTTTTGTTAAAAAGAATAAAGTCCAAATATGTGTCCAGAAAAAAGAAAAAGAATTTCAGCGTAGAATTGTGCTCTTAAAAGACAATTTTAAGTTTAAAACTATGACTTTTTTTAATTAGCCGGCATTTTGTTGACCTTTGAAAAATTCAAAAAATTCAAAGTCAGTCATTAAAAAAAAATTTAAAATAAAGTATTCTTCCGATGTTTTTTTTAAATTAGAAATACTTAGATTCATCATTACTGAACAATTCTTAACAGAATAATTACGATTTTCTTCGAAAAAAACCCAACATAAATACCTTTTTTTCACGTTGGGGGGGGGGATATCTGTCAGCGCCTGTGATTTATCGCTAAAGATAAATCTGTCAACAATAGGACTCCTACTAATTGACAATTACGGAAGCTAGTAACGTCAGCGAAGCAGTAGGATCAGGTGAGTAAAACCAGATGGCTGACTGTGAGATTATTTCAGCTGTATTGTCTCCTCTTGAACCGGGTGCATTATAAGTATGGCAAATCAGTTTATGCAGGCCTGTATGGGCATCCATACAAAAATAACGCCCAATTAAATCACAACCAAAAAACAACAAAAAATTTAATTCAAAATCTTTCCAGCAGTTTCGGTTTTGATTTGTTTACATATCGTTACCTCCCCTTTCGGTACATCATATGAGAACATAATTAGAGTGATGGCAACAGAAACAGAAAAAAATTAAAATTCTCTATAAAAATTCTCTATAAAAAAGATTTTAATGCTCAGAAAATAGCGATAAATTATATTTTACCAAATGAATGAAAAATATTGGCAATTAGAGCAATATTTCTTTTCTCGGTTTTTTTACAAAACATTTTTTACGAAAATAATGCCATCTAGCTTTTTCAAAAACGGAAGCAGAATTTATATTTTCATAGTCTTGACTTTATGATGTAAAAAAATCGGCCTGCTCCTCACATAATACATGAAACAAATCATCAAATGTTTTAAGGGGAGTTTTTTTTAATCACAATAAAAGAAAAATATCCTTTTCCCGAAATTTGGAATACAAACTTTAAATTCATCCTTTATTAGATAAGTATTGAAAATGTTATTAAAATCCAATAAGTAGTTGATGTGTTTAAAATCTAGGTGTTTTTTGCTCTTTAAAAAGGGGAGAAAATGTACTCGTTATTATTACAAGATCAGTTTTGTTTACATATTTACGCTATTTTTATTAAAACAATATCTCAGGTTTTATAAGATGTACACAAATAATTTTCCTCTCATATATTTCGCCAATATTTCAACTTTCTAATGACACTAACATTTTTCGACGATAAACTTAAGTTTTATATGATTTTGACGTTTATTTTATCAAGATGTCAATTTTCCGTAAGTGGCTCACGAACTCCGCAAAGATGCCTAATAACAATGAATGTAAATTATTCCAATTTTTATATCCTTTACCAATCGTTATCAGCCGGTTATTGTTATCTGCAAGTGATCACAATAAGCGGCTTCTTCTGTACATGAAGTCGAATTTATTTTTAAAACACTACATGTTTATTCATTGATTTTAAAACACTACATGTTTATTCATTGATTAAAACATTTTAGTTTTATGAATTTACAACTTAACACAACAACACGAATAATTACTGCAAACGCCTAACATTTTTTTAATTAAAAATAACGATAAGCATCTAGTGCAGCTAATTAACATTTGTACAAAAGAAAACATGAAAATAAATGAACAATTGATGAAAACACTACAAATATAAACGGTATGTATTATATGTATGTATTAAAAGCGTGAATTCTGAGCATGCAAGCCATGCTCTACATCAGCGGTCTCCAAACTTCTCAGTGCGAGGGCCACATCGTATATTTTATATATTTTATTTCACCAGACTAAAGAAAAAAATCAGTTTTTATAAATGAATGAAATTTAAAAGAATGAATAAGTTTTATTTGGATCCTTTTGTAATCAGCATTATCTGATTCAGAGCAAAAGAGGAATGTGAGAATTACACAGAGACGATGTCATACTTACACTGGGAAATGATATATAGTGTGTCCCATAGGGTGTCCCATAGATTTGTCATTTCAAGGAAGTAACTTATGAAAATGAGTTGCTCCCTTAAACTTTTCAAGTAATCCAAGTATCTAGAGATCAGAAAAGAAATGAAAACATTGTATCTGCCTGTTTATACAAAGTTACTTCCCTTAAGGGGACAAATCTACGGGGCCCCGTGTATAATAAGTAAAAATGTCGAACATTAGCAAATGCTCTGACAAAATAATCAATTACTTAATTGCACGTGTCAACTGTCCGACCGCGTGGTTGGGGAAAAAAACGAACGGAAATAATTAGTCTTATTATTTATAAATATTTAAAGTTTCTGCGGGCCGGATAACATCTTGTGGAGAGCCGGGTGTGGTCCGCGAGCCGTCGTTTGGAGACCCCAGCGCATGACCGCTTAAGACAGACCATTCATTCGTTTTGTAACAAAATAAAAAATAAATAAGCAGAAGTCTTTGTTGTTTATTCATTACTAGTTGGACCCATGGAAATTCCACAGGTGTTGACAACTAAAATTATCCATTATCTCATGCCTCTGCCTGTATCTTCTCATTATCTCCCTTATCCTTTCCAATCTTCGTTGCCCATCCATGTTTTTATCTAAATATTATACAAACATGGATTAGTTTCATATGCGAAAATCTTCCCACCCTATCAGTAAACTACCTAACTTTCTTTTTTGCCCTCTCCCTTCCTAGCCTCTTATTAAAGTACCTAACTTTTCCCCTAATGTTATTACTGAAAGCGTAACATACTTCTGCCAACTCCATTGTCAGAGGAAGTAATTGTGCATGGATCCACCCCAAAATGTAACCACTTCCTCCTTGGTTCATTGGCCACCCTTCCACAACATTTCATTGAAATTCATTGAGAGCTTGTGACAGACATGACTTTTTGGCGATATTATATGGTGTGAACATATAACTACAACATAGGGGAGGTAATTGTGTATCGAACCGCCCCATCATCAGTTCGCTATTACGCATGTAGACATGTTTTTAAAATGGTCAATCGAAAATCGAAACAACGCATCAATTTTAAATTGTTGGTGAAATCAAACAAAATGGCTACCGAATGTTTTCGTCTGCTAACTGAAGTTTATGGGGAAGAATGCAAGTCACGTGTACGTGTGTTCGCGTGGCACAAGAAACTTTGTGATGGTCGAAGAGATGTCGAAGATGTGGACGCCCATTTCGACCAATTTGTTCGATTTAAAAAAAATATTCTCGCTGTTTCTTGGTGTTCATGGGTGTCTACAACGTTCATCATATTCGACATCCTCTCAACCTTCATAAGATCTCTTGTGCCACTCAAACACACGTACAGAAGACATGGGTCTAGGAGAGAGAGAGAGAGAGAGAGAGAGAGAGAGAGAGA
>VCCN01002112.1:5707593-5728954 GCA_006491835.1 Architeuthis dux | reverse complement strand
GGGGGGGGGGTATTTTAAATCATTATTAATTCTTGACTACTATTTAACTTCATATCATTTTCGTTATTCATTTCTTTGATCACTAATTCAGTAAGGCCGTCAATCTATGACACTCAGTGCATATTGGAAGTAAACATTTACGTCTCTGTGTAAATAACAAGTTTTGCATTTGTTGTGTTGGCTTTGTTCAGTAAATAAGAAGAAAGTTTGTTATAGTCCACATGTTTCCCCGAATTTATCAAACTTCATTCAGTACATAAGAAAGTTTGGATGGAGCCATGAGTTTGTTAAAGCTGAAATTCGTTATCTCGAGGTTTGTTATTGTGGGGGTTTATTGTATTGTGTGTTTTTTGTATTTAAATTATTGTTTTGTATAAAATTGTTCGTTCAATTTCTTTCTTCGAGTGTTATTAATAATCTGCTCACTTTCAATGAAAAAAGTATTTTTTAAATTTGTGTTTAAAAAAAAAGAAGAAATGTTTATTTTCATTATTCATGTAGCATTTTTTTTATTATTGCTTGTGGGTGAAATATTTGTTTTAAATAAATCATTATTTATGTTGCTATAAAATTTATATACAATTAATAATAAGATTCTGACATTATAAAGGCAAAATGTTTAAATTTACCGGGAAGTTAATGTCCTCACACGTTTTGGTGACGTAAGAAGCACAGATACTACACTTTGCACTCAGCTAAAAGCCACATGCTGAGTTGAACTGCAGAAATGCAATAGTACCAAAATTGTTAAGGAAAAAGTCTGTCAAGATATTTGATGTTTTTGTTTTATTTATTCATTTTAACAATACAATATTTTGAAGACAGCTATGAAACATTTTCATAAGTACAACAGGAGAAATTCCATCGTGAATTGGAAACTGATAAGGGAAAACCCAGATGTCACAATCCAAGTAAAGACAACAATACAAGCAATTCATTTGTTTTTCAAGCAATACTCATTATCTCTATTCATTCAGACTATTGTCTTCATTTTTGATGTTATTTTTAACAGAATATTTTGGTTGATACATTCTTCAGGTGAATGTTGTCTGCTGTCTTCAGAATTCGCTTGGTACTTAAAAAAATAAATAGTAAGTGAATTATAAAGACTGGTTACCTGAGGAAGACCGAAGAATGCATCGGCTGAAACGTTGTGTTTAAAAACAACAATAATGAAGACAATGGTACAAGTAGTGCAGTCCCTCCTACAGCTAGTAGTATTGCTTTATTTTCACATCCTACCCAACGACTGCGGTTCTGATTAATTACCTAACCTTGTGTTGTATTTGCTACCATAGGGAGTCAAATTAATACCATGACATGTACAGTATCGCCCATAAATAAATACACCTCTGCCACTTTTTTTATAGAAAGTTAATTTTCTTCTAAACCAAACATAGCAGGATTTTATTATTTCTAGATTCCACTATTAAAACGAATATTATCAGGTATTATTTATGACCAAAGTCTACAGCATTCAGACTCTATTGGCAAAAATATGAATATGTTGCCGTTAAAAAATGAGTTACACCCCTACGAAAAAGATACTTTTGGCAACAGTTTCAATGCTGTAGAGTTTGGTCATAAATAATACCTGATAATATTTTCATTGTGTAATGTTCCACTTGAAATAATAAAATCCTGCTATGTTTGGTTTAGAAGAAAATTAACTTTCTATGAAAAAAAAATGGGGGGGTCAATTTACTATCTAAGTTTATGCTAAATTTATCACATACCTTGTGTACGGCAGCGTTGACACTTGTTATTTGAAATTTGGACTTTTTAATGATCCAACAAAAGGCGAGAGTAACTTATTCATTGATCACCTCTTTTTCCAATTTTTTAATTGAGCACCCCCAACATGGCATGCAGCCAAAAGATATTGGTCCCATGACAGTCTCTATTGAGTGACTAACCAGACTTGTTTGTGTTTTCTGTTCTTTTAGAAGGTTGTCTTCACAATGTCAGATGATGAGAATGAAGTGTCCTATTTTAAAAGAGAAAAGGTTCTGCACTATGGAAGCCTTGAAGAGAAAGAACGTCAGAATCAGAATTCTGAGAATGGTCCCCAGAGCAAGAACTCAAGTGCAATAGAAGCTGGCATTGCTGCTGGAAATATCAATATTTCTGATGGTTAGTATATTTCCTTATTATTCCCTTATTACAATGCCTTGCAGACATTGTGTGGACAGCTATTTCCAAATGTTCTTGTGTCTGTCCACATGATATCTCAAAAAGGTCTCAGTGATTTTCAATGAAATTTTGTGGAAGGGTGGACAATAGGCCACAGAAGAAGTGATTATTTTTTGGGCAGATCCATGTACAATTACTTCCCCAGACAACAGTGTTGTCAGAGGTAGGCGCTCTGAGTGGTTTCTAGTTCCCTAATTGATTTGGTGGTTTTTGGCCATTTTTGGCTTCTTTTAAAACACAAAAATGCAGACCTCGGAAAATGTCCCTAATCCTATAAAGAACAGTGGAGAAATAAATTTCCTGGCTAACACCCTGTTTAGCCTCTTGAAGGACACAGTGTCTCATAGTGTCTCAGCAGTTTAAATGTGGATATTGCTAGAAAAAATTCCCTTAGTCAATTTCAGAAATACTGTAATGATTATTAAGTAACTAGTTATTACCTGTGAAAAAATTCAGATATATACTGAATTAGAAACCGTTGGCTATTTATATATCACGTGTACAAGACTTGTTATGTCTAGAAAAAACATTTTTGTTTGTTTTTTTTTTAAAATCACCCCCCCCCAAGTTTTTAGTGGGGGTTAAATTTACTATGTAAGTTTATGCTGAATTGGTCCCCAGTTTGTGTCTGGTAGAGTTCACACTTTTTTTTTGAAAATTCAGACTTTTTTGGTGAGAGAAGTGATTTATTCATTGCTCAACATTTTTTTTTCAATTGATCACCCCCAATGCAGCATGCTGCCAAAAGATTATGGTAATGTGATGGTTACTATTGAGTGACTAACTAGATCTGTTTGAATTTTTATATTTTTTTTGGTAAAAGTATCTATCCGTGTTTCAGTGGAGTTTGAGCAGTTTCTTCACATTCTCTTATTTACTTTAAGACTTAGTAGTTCACTACTTCAAAGCTGTTAATAGTGTAAATGTTCATGTCTTATCAATTTCATCTGAGGTTTTATTGAAAAGTGACTCAACGAATCCATTGTTAGAAATGTGGGGTCGGAGATATTTATTATCAGCAAAATTGTTACCTTTAAGTGGAAGAGTCCATTGGTATGAACAAAGAAACAAGCAGAAAAATTTGCACTGTTAATGATATACATAGATTTAGTTTTGGAGTAAAACCGGTTAAAGCCAGAGGGATTCTGCCCCTCCCAAATATGGCATTGATTGTTGGGATTTATTTTTCAGGGTCAAATTTTGAAATTGATGATGAGCCAAGTGAAAGTCAGGCCGAATTGTTGGCTGAATTTGAACGTAGGAAAAGGGTGAGTATAAAACAAATCGTTAGATTTGGTTTATTATCTTTTGTTATTTAATGTATTTCAGTTCATTAACTCTTGAATTCATACAAGAAAATAGAATGTCAATTTCAAGGGAATAACTTTTGATTGAAATTATCTCCCTTTGACCATTGGGTGTATTTTTTTTTATTTGTTGCTTGTGACTCATTTTGGACCGAGATTTCACTCATTCCAAAAGGTTGCATTTTTTCGTGACACTGGTGACGTCAGCTACTACATCACATCATGCTGAATAATTTTGTGATGACAGTGCCAACCACGAGATTGAACAACCACAGTGGAAGAGACTTTGTGTGGCAGCGCTGTTAGAACATCCCGGCTACCCACTGTTTTGATTATTCAGCATGACGTGATGTACTGGGATCTATCTAGAAAAACAACCAAATTTGGGTGGAAAAAAATGGACCAAATAATAGCCCAGGACCATTGTTCAAAGTTTCATCACAATTGCTAAATTGAGCTTAATAAAACAATAAAAGTTACGACTCACATGTTTTTATTCACTTCACTATCAATCAGCAAATCGTTTTAATCGTATTTGGTACTTCTTTGGACAGTGTTTTCTTTTTAAGTTGCTATGAGAGCCGAACATATACATATATACTAAATACAGTCTATATATTATATAGACTGTATTTAGTACCTACAAACACAAAAAATAATTTAATTTTTGTAATAAATAAATAATATAACTTGTTTGTTTTCAAACTCATTCAGCGATAGTGAAGAAATATCGAGCAAATTAATTTCTTTGAAGCAACTTTTTGTTTGTACAGTGAATTGACAGATATTTTGGACTTTATGTCTTAATTATTATATGCGTATTCAAATTGTCCAGTTTTTTCATACTAAAGTGCTCGAAAACATAGATGCGTTCAAATTTTCATCTACAAAAACTTGACCTCCAAATAATAATAAAATGGGCGATCTTACCGTAGATCCCAGTATTAATATTATTAATTTTAAACCTCTGTAATTTTGAGGCACCCTCCATATTTTATATTTTACTAGCTGGGTTACTTACTGAGCATTGCCCGGGGAGGAAAAATCTCCAAATCTAATAACACTGGAAAGCAAATGATATTTTATAGAGATTTCATGAAATCAAATGAGGTTCTGTTGGGCCAGCACACACTCCCAGGCAGACCCGTGCGCACCCTCGGGCGTACCCAGGATAGTGGTGGAAACCTGTAGATTGTAATAGTTTTTACCTTCATCCTAATTTTAGTTGTTTTTATACAACTTATTAATTCGGGCCACTGTTTCTATGGCAACGAATAACAGTGCAATCGGAAATAAAAAGTATAACTTCGGTGAGAATTGAACTCACACCCTCATTGTCAGAGGGAGACTAGTTTACGCCTAGCTGCTTTTACCAATTGGCCGGGAAGATTTACACTTATAAACTCACTCCCTACAACAGACTCTCTGCGCCATATTTAATTGTCTTACATATGAGACATAGTAGTCTTTTTTTATAAATCAATCTTTATTATTATTGGATGTAACACACCACTTTTAATTAATTTTGACTAGTTTTTACTGTCATCCTAATTTTAGTTATTTTTATACAACTTATTAATTTGGGCTACTGCTTCTAGTCAAATTCAATAAAAAATGGTGTGTTACAATACTTCATCCAATACTAATAAAGAATCACCAATATAATACTTTTTGATCATCATTATCACCAATTCATAAGCTACTTCTTTCTACAGTCTTCTTATAACACCATACTTTTTGATTCAAACATCATCATTAGTGATATACTGGAATATCAATCCGGTTGGATATCCGGCGCCAGATTCACATGGTGACTGACAATTTTGTGTGAATCTGGTGTGGATATCCAACCGGATTGATATTCCAGTACATCACTAATCATCATCAACTACTTCTTCATACACCAATGTAATAAACTACTTCATCTTCATACTTTTTCGTAGGCCAGTGATTGTCGGCTTAGTGGTAGGACCACCAAAATACAGCATCTTTAGTTTTTGGTTGCTTTATTTAGAATTTTGGTTAGAGAATGATAGGATGGATGAGGGATAAGGTTTCTTCTTTAATTCTTCAATAATTGGTCTTGTTCCCAGATTTGATCAGTTGACTTAATATCTACATAGCCTTATGCCAGAACCTCATAACATTGCCATGGTTGATGAAATAGTAACACTTATTATTGGCCCTGTGCAGTAAAATTGGATTTATTTTAACAAATGTTGTATTTAAACGCATCAATGCAGAACAATCTTTTTATTTTGTTTGATATTAAAAACTGTTCTTTATTACTTGTAATATTTGATTCCAGGCTCGTCAAATTCAAGTTTCCACTGATGATGTTGAAGTGAAGGCTACCATGCGACAATTGGGAGAACCTATTTGTAAGTTGGTTTTTAAGAAATCACAAATTAAAATATTTGCACTTACCTAAGTTAAAATGAATATTATGTTCTGAAATAATAAATACACTCCAGAGAATTTATGGAGCCAAAGTATTTAAGGATTTAATTATATGGCAACAATCACATTCAATGCACACATCATAAGGAACACGTTTGTATAAAAATTGTTTGAAATCTTGTGTGTTTAAAGTAAACTTTATCCATATTTCTTTTAGCCTTCATTACACCCAAAATTTTAATTTTTATCCCATTTGGAGTAATTTACCCACGTTCCCCAACCCTTGAGATATAAGTTGTCTCATGGCCCTGTTGGCTGGGGCCTAGAATACACCAACTGCATCCCCTGCAGGAGGGTAGAACACCCCCACCCCCCAACCAGGCCACCTGTTCTTTCACTAGTTTAAAAAAAATAAAATAACCTTTCACCAAAGTCGCAAGACTATTAAAAACCCAAAAAACCTCCGACTTTCAGAATTTTAAACTGATTTCAGCATTAATGACCCATCAAGGGTTGATATACCACTAAAAAAATCAATCAATCAATCGTCTCATACATTTAACAATTAGCTTTAATAGTACTTGTATTATCAGCCCTGATCTTTTTTTGTTGTTGCTTAGGTCTGTTTGGTGAGGGTCCTGCTGATCGTCGAGAACGTCTGCGTCAACTTTTGGCACAGATCGGAGAAGACACTGTGAAGAAGAAGAGAATCGAACAGGCAGCACAAAAAAAGAAGAAAGAAGAGGTTCGTCTTTTCTCTATGATTTTTTTTTTTTTAGTCTTTGCTGAAATTTTACAATGGTGGAAAGCAAATGCGTGAATGTATTAAACCGTGTTGATGATGTATGTAGTTTGCGAAAATTCACCAAGTAAAAAGTAACACACATACATCACCACAGAATAAATCCTCACAAGGTACTCTTTGTGATCGGACACCGCCTCCATTGTTTGTTGACTATCAAAGTCTCTCTTCCGACTCTTCCTTCACCTCTTAATGCCTAGCCGAGATGGTCACAACTAACTCGTCTGCTACTGATCAGGTGTGGCTTTTATAACCCATTAGCCGACATCCGGGTGACTGACTGCTAGCAACTTCGAACATCCGGGTGACAAAGCCATGGCTGTTCCTTTATTGTTGTCGACATTTTCCTCTTCCGGCTTTTCATGCACAGGGCACACGCGATATGTAGTTGTTTTGGAAGTCGGGTAAGTGGATTATCAGTATCTCCACTACATAAACACATGACTTTAGTCAGTTCTTATATTTTATTTGCTTCAAAACATCTTGAGTTAACTGGTTTATAAAATAACTTTTGATTTGTCAACTGAACGAAAGACATTTGGGCATCCTGTTATATTTTAAAGCAAGAATGAATCTATCCTGAACTTCTCATGCTGGTCAGCACCAATTTCACGAGATCAGTGGTGATGACTTGGGCTTCTAAGGAAGTCACAAAGTCAAAAAGATGTAAATGAAATAAAATTTACCTTATTTTCTATGTAGAAAACACAAGGTGAGAAGTCCATTCTTTCAGTTGTCTATTTCTTCTTTAGTATTAGTATTAGTTAGTGGCTTTTAGTAGTGGTTAGTGATTGAGAAGATAGGAAGAATATGCTGATTTAGGAGACGCCGAAATAGGTGTGACTAGCTTTGTTGACAAGTTGATTCTGACTCTAGAGTATTGCCTAAAAGCGCAGCAAATTAGGGGCGCTGAGGTTGACCCCAAGGTCAACTGTCTAGACAACAGGAAGTGCTTTTAAGAATAGCACAAACTAACTCCTGTTGTCCAGAGGGTTATGACAGCAACAACTACAGCAAATTATGGATGCTTGCCCTGAGTATTTAGACATTTTTTATGGGCTGTATACAGTATATGGTGCATGAATTATCTTGTTTTAACTCAACGAGGGATTTTTAAGCATATTTTTATGATTACTATATTACATACTTTTATAGTAGTGCTGTTAGTTCATTGGTAAGAGCAGGCCTGTGTATAGGCTGCTTCCAGGGTGGACACAGGTTCAATCCCTGCACAGTGCTTGTTATTTTATTCATTTATACGATCTAGGCAGCTCGTTTATCAATTAACACTGATGTCGGACTGATATGGGTTCCCAATTAATAAATACCTTTATAATTATCATATTCTGTCGGATATAAAAATTTATACTCTTATTTCTATAGTTTTGAGAAGGGCCATTAACATTCAAATCATTCTTCAGACGATTGAAATCCTTCTTGGTTTGCGAAACAGCTGTATACAGAAAGCCCACAGATATGGGCCTCAAATTTAAATCAAACCACCCTTCTGTGTGCAAAAGGACCTTGTTAACTGTTTAAAAATTCGAGCAGCGACCATTAGTAGTTACCCCAAAATAGAGGAAAAAGAATTGGCAAACCTCCTGCAAACACTCAAAGAAACAGTTACCCGTCCCATACTGTTGCCAGTGACATCAATGAAACGAGGGGGACAGCCAAGGGCAACACAAAATTTCCAACGCCCCATTCTCTTATGATACACATACCCTACCTGAAAGGAGTAGGCGAATGACTACAGAGAATCTGTCACCGCCACAATGTTAGGGTTGTGTTCAGCCGCTCACACACACTCTGAAACTTACTAAGCAAGGTGGGCCTGATTTGCAATCCGAAACTTACAAACTGTGTTTTCATTATCCCCTGTAAATGTGGAAAAGTCTACAATGGGAAAACAGACTTGAAGAACACAGAAAATCCATAATCAAGGTCAAGATAGAAAAATCTAGAATGGCTGACCATATCTGTGTTCAAGTGTCCAAAGAACTGTTTGTACATACTCTTAATTTCTAAAACAAAACAATATGCTCCAAAATGAAATGTTGGGTGGAAAAACATTGATCTGGTAAGAGGTTAAGGGGGACAATTCAGAAAATTGATCTGTTAAGGGGGATAATTCAGAAAATTGATCTGGTAAGGGGTTAATATCATTTTTATGATTATTGAAATGCACAAAACTAATGCAGAATAATTACCTAGCAAAAAATCTAGAAATTGGGTTTTAAGATCTTACAAACATCTGAGAAAATCTTGCACTTCTCTATCACTGGTCAAATTCTGTTTATAGGGGTGCTGTCATCATAGCATATGAAGTTTTATGTTCATTGTATTTTTTCTTCCATCATTTGTTTTTAAGGAAAACATCACTTGGTACCATGAAGGTGCAGACACATTAAAAGATGCTCGTTTTTGGCTGGCTCTCTATTCGGTTCCCAAGTAAGTCCATTTTTCACTCTGATATTATTTTAAATACTAGCATGACCTGTGGAAATTCCATGGTGTATCTTTGAAATGTAGGAACAGAACGAAAAATAATGCTTACATTTTAAAATTACAGAAAAAATAGTGGATTCTTTATCATTATTCACAAATTTACGGTGTGTTATTAAGATTAGAAACAGTCAGCCAAAACTGTCAAGATAGGTTTAAGTGATTCTGGCTGGCTATCTACATGTCATGCGTACAAGATGCACCAATAGAGCTAGAAGGCTGAAAATTTAAACATTTACTTATTATATCTGGAGAAAAAGGTTGGGTTTTTTTGGGGTTTTTTTTTTTTTAGAAAATTACCACTGAAAATAAGTATTTACTGTGTGTGTGTGGGGGGGGGGGTCAATTTACAATGTAAGTTGGTGCTAAATTGGTTCCTTAGTTTGTGTTGGCTTGTTCTTTTTAAACTTCTGACTTTTTAGTGAACCAACAAAAGGTAAGAGAAGTAACTTATTCATTGATCACCCAACACAGCATGCTGCCAAAAGACATTGGTCATGTGACGGTTTCTACTGAGTGACTAACCAGACCTGTTATACATTGATTCATTTGAACCAGTTTCTTGTTGTTTTTTTTTGTCTTTATCACAATGTTTTACCCTCTGGCCTTCTTGGAATATCAAACAGAATCCTATCAGTAGGCCAAGCGTAGATATGAACACCAAAAACCCAAAGAAAACCCACTGCTAGACATCTGCTTCCATGGAAGACATGAGTTCATGCCTTAGGTTGAGTGGTGCAGAAATATACACTGGGTCAGTAGGGAGGTAGATTAACATCATAAGGAAGAATCAATGAGTTATGAAACAGTTTTGGTTAGTCACTAAATAGAAACCGTTACCTGACCAACATCTTTTGGCTGCATGCTGTGGTGGTGATCAATTAAAAAAATTGGAAGAAGTTACTCCTCTCGCTTTTTGGTGGGTGATCACTAAAAAGTTTGAATTTAAAAAAAAAACATGCGTGAATGCTGCCGGACACAAACTAAGACATTTTTTCTAGACATAATAAGGAGTAAATGTTTAAATTTTCAATGGCCTGTATGCACTATAAATAGATAAATAGTCAGCCAGACAAACCCTCTTAAAACCTATGTTGACAGTTTTTAATATCTTAGGAAGGACAATGGACATGACAGGTAAAGAAATCGGCAAAAGTGAATCAAATAAAGATAATCTATTGAAATTCAAATGCTTTTTAATTTGTGATTGGAAAACAAAGCGAATCTATTGAAAACATTTCTTTTGATAATCCATAGGAAGTAGACGTATCATGTTTTTATATTTGATCCACTTTTCATCAGAACTTTTTATTTTTATTTTTCAAAGAGCCAAATCCAGAATCAAACTTCAGAGAGAGATGAAAACCTTGCCCAAGGCCCAAAGAGATGCGAAACTGCATGATTTGCACAAAAGAATGCGGGTAAATCTTTTTTGTTTACTCCTTAAAATATTTTAGCCATCTTTTTTCATGCTGTTTTTTTTCCCCCTTATATTGGATTTTGTTTCAGGCCTGACACCCTATATATTGTTCGTATATCAATATTACTGGTACAGTAAATCCTTGACATAACAAATTTCGACTTTAACAAACTTGTGGCTCCATCTGAACTGACTTCAGATTTACCGAATGAAGTTCAATAAATGCGGCAAACATGTGGACCATAACAAACTTTCCTCTTATTTAGCAAACAAAGTTTGATAAATGCAACGAACAAGTGGACCATATAAATGCGGCTAATACGTGGACGATAACGAACATTCTTCTTTCAATAAATGCGAGAACCAATCAATTCATAGAATTGTAAATAACATTAGTCATTTGTGTGAAGAGCTAAGGTCGAAAATAGAACAAGGGTCAACTGAACTGCCTTTGGATTTATCGAACGATGTTAGTTAAATATGGCGAACTACAGAAGTCAATTCTTATTTACTGAATGAGGGGCAATCATCGGATATAACAAAGTTATGACTTTAACGACCACCTGCTCCCCCCAATTAGTTTGTTATAACGAGGGTTTACTGTATATTCACTCTCCTCAAACAACTTAAGACTTTAAGGGAACACTATTAAGTGACAAAAAAAGTAAAACTTAAATGTTAAAAGGGTTTACAGGTAAATCTTATAATCAAATCAAATATTCACTCATTATCTGTATTCCTGTATCTGTATACTATGGTAGATGAGCCAATGGACTAGTAGTAATTTAGATATTGTATATCAATATTACCAGTATATTCACTCTTTTCAAACAACTTAGGCTTTAAGGGAACATTAATAAGGTACAAAAAAAGTCAAACTGAAACGTTAAAAGGGTTTACAGGTAAATCTTATGATAACAAGACTATCGTAATTTAATGTTTATTCAATTTTTTCAAAATTTTGAGGCGTGCCCTTGAGGCTGAATCGTCCTCAACACCGGGAAATATGGTAATCAATATTTTAATAACAAATAAGAATTGTGGTTGATTTTGTTAATATTTTAATACTTATTCACATACATGCAAAATAAGAAAATAAATAGAACAAATTTTCCAAAATTGGGATACGTCTTTCAAGCCAGCGCAACCTCGATGCTGGAAAATACAGTATTTTTGCAGGTCAGATCAGATGCCCAGATGTATTAAGCAGGATTAGTCTTGTCAGATGCTCAGGTCAACCTTTTTATAAAGATAACTCAAACAGATTGAAAATACATTTCGCAATATTGAATACCGAAAAAAAAATGCAACACTTGAATGGTATTAGAAACTGTCAGCCAAAACTTTTACCTACGGTTTCTTTAGTTTTTTTAACGAGTTTGGCTGGCTATCTATGTATGTATTACACATACAGGCCTCACCAATGGAGCTGGAGGGCTGAAAATTCAAACAATACTCCTTATGCCTCCCCCAATAGGTTTTTAGTGGGAGGTTCAATTTACAATGTAAGTGTATACTAAATTGGTCTCTTAGTTTATGTCTGGCAGTGTTCACGCTTGTTTTTTGAAAATTCAGACTTTTTAGTGATCACCGCTCAACAAAGATAAGATAGGAGAAGTGATTTATTCCTTTATCACCTCTTTTTTTAATTGATCACCCCCAACATGGCATGCTGCCTAAAGATGCTCATTACATGACGGTTTCTATTGAGTGACTAACCAGACTTTTTTTGTTTTTTTTAGTCTGTGTCAAACGAATGCAGTCAAATTGGTGATGATCGTCCATTGTCGTTCTGTCAATTCAGCCCCGATTCATCCATGTTGGCCGTTGCTTCCTGGTAAGAACCAAATCAGGATAATCTCCCAGATTACGCATGTAAAATGGAGGTTAACTCCTGTTTTTAAAATGAACAATAAATTTGGTATTTAAGATATAGCTGTGCCACAGTCTTAACATCGAGTTTTTATATTCATTTTATTTGTACTCCATTTTTAACATCACCACTCAATGTTAAAAACAGAAGACAAATAAAAAAAAAACTATTTCCATACAAACATTTAACGTTTCACACACTTGAAATAGTCTTAAATAAAAGGAAATTTATTTACGATGAGCTATATGAAGTGTTTTTTACTTTTATTTTAATTTTTTTTCTAACCTCCTCTTGCGCGCTCGAAAAACTATTTTTACATAAGGGATTATTTTCGTGTATGTCCGTGTATTCAGGGGGAATAACATTTTTGTCTTAAATTGTTGGACCCCACTATTTTATGCGTACCTTATATTTTTTTTTTCTATTCAATTCACAGAAGAATTCCATCATTTTTAATTCTATTCATTGAAGAGTTTCACTTTCAATTGTGAACTGTCCATTAATTTAAGAATTAAACACGTACAGTGGTCCTCAATTAGTTTCATTTGTTTTGTAGCTGAGACTGTCATCTCTCAAATCCAGAGAAATTTATTAGTGTAACCTAATGACTAAGATAAGAAAAGTTGGAAATTCTGGTTTTCAAGCAGTCACGTAGTGGCCATTTTGAATATGTAATGAGCTATTGTAACTTAATTTGCATAATTATGGGTATAGTTCCTGGAAGTGTAGATCCTAAGTTTTCAGAAAATGTATAGTCTATTGCAGCGGTATTCAAACTGTGTTCCGGGAAGTGACATTTTTGCAATATACTTAATAATTCTTCATTACATAAACGATTCCTTCACAGCTTTTACATGTCTTTATTTTATTAACAAGAACAGTACTTTTTATATAAGAAAAAAATTAACAACATTTTTAATTAAAAACATCTTGGTTATTTACACGACACAGACACTATTCAGTCAGTAGTCATTCATATGTCTATTTTTCCTCAGTAAACTTCATTCTTACTTTTCTATTCGAGTGTATATTTTCTATTTGGGTTTATACGCATTCTGATAATTCCATAAAAAAGGCCAAAATCCAATAGTTACATATGTAAATATATATATGTAGAAGAAAAGTTGTTTTTTGAAGGTGTTCCCTAGAAAATGTAATTATTGACAAGGGTTCTCAGAGTAGTTAAAGTTATTGGAGTTCTTTCTGCTAATTTTGAAAGCTTATTAATAAACAAACAAAAAATGTCCCAAATTTCGGTTAGGTCACTTTTAAGGAACTGTGTTGATAAACAATTGTGCAATTTCTGAATCTGTTTCCATTTCAGGTCTGGCTTGTGTAAACTCTGGTCTGTTCCAGATTGTAATTTGATACGGGTCCTACGAGGTGAGCTCAAAACTCTGTTTGTCTTTTCTCTTCTCTCATCTATCTATATAATGAACATTGACTTTTTCTCTCAGTTTGATAAAAATATCTCCTAGTTACCATTTGAAACAATTGACTCTTCCATATATGAGTTTAGTCCCTTTTTAATAAAACCTATTTTTTTACAGTATTAACAGCTTTGAAATAGTGAATTATTAAGTCTTTAAGAGAATGTGAAGAAACTGCTTGAACTCCAAAGAAACATGGGTAGATATGTGTCGATAAAAATGTCTGGAATTTGTAATATATTAATTTTATTGTAATAATCTTTGTGTTTTTAATAAGAAAAATTGTAGGAAATTATCAACTAAAAATTATTTATGTAGATCAGAGCTTTCCAAACCTGTGTGTCATGACACTTTAGTGTGTCGCCAATAATCTCTTGGTGTGTCTCGAAATTAAAAAAAAAATATTTTAAAAATGCGTGTCACCAATGCAAAAAGTTTTGAAAGCTCTGATGTAGACAATATAAACCCGAGATAATCGTAGTTGAATACTTTTTTTACACCCACAAACTGATTAACAATGAGAATTTGCATTAGGAAAATGTGTGTGTGTTGGATGTGTTTGTTACATCATCATCATTGAAGTTTAAAACTTTATATATTGTTCCTTGTCAAGAAATCATTGGAAGTGGATACTGTACTTAGTCTATTCTCACATAGGCATAAGGTGAATCGAACAGTATTTTAGGCATTAAAAACTTTTCCCCAATTCACTGTTCTGTAGTTCTGAGGGTTTTTGTTAATTAACTGTATATTTCTTTACTGGATGCTTTACAGTATTCATTTATTTATTTGTACATACAATTTGGGAATGGTTAAGTGTTTGTTTATCAAAAGGTTTATGATACAAGATTTATAGTTTTTGGGGGTGGTCAGCAAACATTATTCATGGATTTAGCGCCCAGCCTGGTGCCCCAACCCTGCGAATGGCAGGGGATAACTGTATTTAAATATGTATTAATATCAGCAGAAGAACATTATCTTGACATATAAAGGGTGAAAGTAACTCTCCAAAACAGATTTGTTAATTAGAAAGCACTCAGAGAGCGCATACTTCTGCCAATCAGGTGTTCATACAGGGGTAGTAATTGTGCATGGATCCGCCCATCACTTCTTCCATGGCTCATTGCCCACCCTTCCACAACATTTCATTGAGTACTTTTGGCGATATTATGTGGTGTAGACATATAACTACTATGTAGGGGAGGTAATTGTGCATGGATCCAACCCAAAATGTAATCATTTCTGTAGCCTATTGTCCACCCATCCACAAAATTTCATTGAATTCATTGAGAACCTTTGGAGATATCGTGTGGACAGTCATGACAGTGGAATGTATGAAAAGTAAAACAGAAAAATATCTCAATCCCAAAAAAATTCCTGGATCCATCCAACTCTTTCTTATCCCAATGCCCACCCTTCCACAAAATTTAATTGAAATTCATTGAGAACTTTTGGAGATATTGTGTGGACAGACAGACGGGCGTGACCAAATTGTTGGCAGGGGTAATAATATTTGCTTAACAAGAAAGAAATGGGATTGACTTTATTGGTAATCTCATGTTTATCTGCATTATTGATGGGAGGTGATGCATTGCTTATAATAATAAATGAATGTATCGGTGCTCCAGACTAACTTTTTTCAACACCATCCTGGAACTGTCCCGGAAAACAATTTGAACCATCCCAAAGGAAATGTAAACGGTCCCAAAATCAAAATGTTATTTCTTTACTTTATTATCATCTATAGTTGTTAGTTGTTAGTTGCATAATAAAAACACCATTAAAATGTTGAAATAAATAATTGTCAAACTCCAGTCCAAACCTGGAGTTGACTTTTTCTACTGTAACAAACACAACAAGAATGACAAGAACAATCCTCACCAAATTTATGAGATTAAAATTAACATTCCCCTACAGTGATTAGAAATCATGAAAAAAGAAAAAAATTATTTTATTATATTTTTTTTAAATCACTTCCTTCCCTGAGAAGATATCTATTTGTTCCAAACACATTTTTACCATCCACGGAACAACGTTAATTTCGAGTCCTTGGTGTTTCTACATGAAATAGGAAGTTGCTGTGGATTTGGAAATGAGTTAAAATCTTGTTGGGAGTCGCTTCTTTGTTCTGAATTTAGATAATTCTGATTGAGACAAAAAAGAATCCAGTTGCCATCTTTTTGTTCCAACTTTGGTGTAACTAGAAACCATCAACCAAAACTGTCAACATAGGTTTCTTCAGTTTTTAAGTTGGTCTGGCTGGCTATGTATGTATGTATCACGCATACAGGCCGCACCAATGGAGCTAGGGGGCTGAAAATTTAAACATGCCATATTATGTTTAGAAAAAAGTTTGTTGTTTTTTAAAAGATTCGCTCCCATAATAGGTTTTTAGTGGGGGTTCGGTTTGCAACGTAAGTTTATACTAAATCATTTAGGTTGTGTCTGGCAGCATTCATGCTTGTTTTTTGAAAATTCAGTCTTTTTTCAAACAAATGGCAAGAGAAGTAACTTTTTCATTGATCACACTTTCTTCCAATTTTTTAATTGATCACCCTCAACATGGCATGCTGCCAAAAAATTCATGACGGTTTCTATTGAGTGACTAACCAGATTTTCTTTTTTCCTTAATATTCTAGGCCATAATTGCCATGTTGGTTCCATTGTGTTCCACCCACAAGCCACCCTGAGTATGGAGAACACTGCCTGTTGCATGGCCTCCTGTGGGCAAGACGGTTCAGTAAAGCTCTGGAACCTCATCAGGTGAGACATCTTTTTTTGCATTCAGGTTGTCTACACACAACCCCTCATAAAAAAGACCCAAATACTATAATCTTCATTACTCCAGAAATTATTCCGACTAGTATCCTCATTTTTTTGTCTGGATTTCTGATGTGAGGAATTACACTGCAACTTTTTAACATTTTTTTTTTTTTTTGTTCCTGGGTAATAAGTGTTATTTTCTGATTGATTATGTCTAAAAAGTATAGAAAATGTCAATTATTCCCTTCAAACATTGCTTTTGCAACAAGGTCAGTGATAATTTGAAATCTACTTATTTCCAATTGGACAACGGGTGAATTTGCACATTTTTAATCACACAAATTAAGAAAAACAATTACATATGAATATCACTATCCTGGCCACAAAAGCATTACTCCACAAATTATTCCAAATAGTATCCTCATTTTTTGTCTGAATTTCTGCGGTAAGGAATTATCATTATTATACACTGATTCACTCGGACGAGTGTCCTCATCTTGATTGTTATAATCATAACATTTCAGTCATTGTCCCCCTCCTTCTTCAGATTTCTGTCATAGATGGTAACCTTCTGGGAATTTCGAACCGAACCCTTTATTCAAACCATCGGGGTAGACTTTTCCAATTCCACTGTGCCTGCTAGAGGATATCTCATATCGTTTAATTCCTCCTTGCGATGTCGCTTGTCTGCATCTTGCACTGGACATGGGTGTATGGGTTTTTTGCACTACCCAACTCAGAGATTGAACTCACAACTCCTAGACAGTTTACTATATATGGTTAACCGATGCTTTTATCCACTAGGCTATGGGTCGTCAAGCTACGGCCTGCTTGCCAAATCCTGTCCATGGCCTCATTTCATAGAATAGATGACATTGCATTAAAAAAATCCTTTTATTATCTATCTTTGGTTAGCAAACAATAAAATTTAGTATAAAAAATAGAGCAAGAGTCAGAAATGTTTTAACATTACGCATTCCTGCACCATTTGAACTGCAATATTTTGTGTGCTTAGCTTCCAGGGGCGCCACGTGATATAAGAAATTTTAATAATTCCAGGCAATCGTAATTCAATATGATAATGCATGGTCACAATGATAGGAAGTGACATCTAACTGACACATCGCAAATCACTTTGTCCATCTGGTGTTGAACTTCACCATTTCAACACTAGATGGCGCTCAGTTGATTGACAAAGTTTGTGTCAAACGTTCTCGGTACATAGTAGTTGCATATAAATAACCACAGATTCTCCACAGCCTCATTGAAGATCAAATCTACTGAATAATACTGTCATCAAGTTATTAACTTAAGTCTTTAAATAAAAATAATAAATTTATTTAATATGGGTATTATACATTGATTTTTATATAGAAGGTTTCTTTCATGGATTAATATTTGTCTTCTTCCAGTGATGAACCCGTTGCTGATATCGAGGGTCATGCACCTTATAGGGTTTCCCGATTGGCCTACCATCCTTCAGGGAGATTTCTTGGATCTTGTTGGTAAGTATCTGTCTGTCTTTATAGCTTGGGGTTACCTCTTTGGTTGGATGTCACGAGGTGAGTTGCTAGTGCCACATTGGTATAATTATCGTTGTCATCATTAACAATAATAAGTGTCCTAGGAAATAGTCAGAGCATGAACCGAGAAATAGATTATTAAAAAATGAAAATTTAAATAAACTAAATTAGTCACATTCATCTTCAAAATGAAATTTTTAAAAAATAACAGTTGAAAATTAAAGTCACATTCTTCTTCAAAATAAAATAGATAATAATAACAGTTGCAATTAGTATTACATATTTCAGTCTCTCGTCAGTGGTAGACTGGCACACCCAGTTACCAGGAAATCTCCCAGTTGGGCTCTTCTTTGATGGTAGAATATTTCTTTTTTTGCTTAGAAAAAGATTTATTTCACAATTTTTCTTACTTACTGAAGCATGTTTTAACATTTTTAACGATCATTTTTTTTTGTTTTTTTTTTCAACTCAAATTTTAAATTTGACCTTGTTTTGTTTTCCGTTCTGTAAAGTGAGCTGCAACGTGTAAGTTACTCGATAGAATGCATTAAATTTTAAATTATATCTACCTTAATTTAAAAATAAGCAACATTATGACAAGAAATAACAAATAGGAACCAAAATACAAGGAGCGGTGTCAGCAGGCCGATTACTATAGTAAAATGTGCAAATTAAGATAATAATTTTGTGAATAATGTAATATATAATCTGTCTCAATGTTGAATTTAAAAGTTTAAAGAAGCTACTCATACATGACAGCAATAAATCATTAAATAATACATGACAGCAATAAATCATTAAATGAGTAGCTTCTTTAAACTAATACAGTATGTGTGAAATTATTAGTAAGATACACAACTAGGATGTGAAATCTGATTAGGTGGACCCTTTTACACGTTTTCCTGGTAGAAATCTAAGGCCCAGTCTACCACTGAGTCTCTTGCAGATGTACAAACTGCATTTTATCCTACACAAAATTAGTCATCCTTTCTTATCCATTTGGCTATGAAGTTGGGGAAATGGGGGTGGAGTGACTGCTCTCTTCTTCAAATTTTTTTTTTTTAAAAACTTTTTCTTCTGAGATTTGTTCTGTATTGATAAATCTTCATTCTTCCAGTTTTGACAATTCTTGGCGTCTGTGGGATTTAGAAGTCCAGGAGGAAATTCTTCACCAAGAAGGTCACAGTAAACCTGTCTACTGTATATCATTTCAACATGATGGGGCCTTGACTGCTACTGGGTAAGTTCATCTCTTAATATCATGGTGTTTAATTTGTTTATTACTTCCCCGGCACTTGTTACCTAATCCTGGGTCATTTGTGGCCAAGGCTTAATAAGAAGTATAATGAATATGTAGTTTCCAAGGGGGTGGGGAAAAACATTGACACAGTTCGATGCAATAAGTCAAATGGCACGTCAACGTTGCAGCATTGGAACAAAATTTTCAAGGGACATTTCATTGCTTATCACTGGTAAGCTATCACCACTGTCACAAAATCCGAGACGCTACCAACGTACAACTCCAACATAGTTTTGGTAGGCAAGCCTAGGACTGACTGATGAATCATCGCCGCCTGGCCTTTTATAGCCAAAAGCTCACCACATCCAGGTCACTAGCAATTCACATACGGGTCACTGACACTCCACTTCGGCTATATCTGTCGACGACTAGTTCTTTCAGCTTTTGATTCTTGGGCCTTCCACAAAACCAACAGCACGCCACACATGGTCTTTTTGCTCTGGGCAAGTCTGTTTCCACTTCTTCACTACAGAATAGTTCCAGGAGATCTGCTCTCTCAGGCTGTACCTCCTCATTTCACTAAAAGGGGTAGGGTGTAGGCTATTCCCCAATACCTGTGGCCTAATTATTGTTCCCTTCCCTGTGTGAGTTTAGTTCATGATCCCGAATAACACTGGACTGAATGCTCAGATGGCCGAATGGTTTAATATCCGGAAAAATCGAAATCCCTAAAAACAAAGATAGACAACTTGTGATACCGAATGCTGCTTTCTCTCATATTGTATTAAAACCCATAAGAATCCAGACCCATTTCTACTTGAAGGAACATTATGTGGGATTCTGGGTAGGCAAATTGACAGTCACGTGACTGCACCAAGATGTTCAGTAGATGTCACTTAGTACATTTTATGAGTTAAAATCAAGGGTAAAATATAATATTATATAAGAGACTGTGCAGATCAATTAAATTGTATGTGACACCGGTGTCACAGTGGGTTCTTATGGGTTAAATAAAAAGAACACTCCGAACATACTACCCCTTTGCTTTGTAGACGGTTGTAGATTTAGTATTTATGAAAATGAATTTATTATATAAAAAAAATTTTGGTGAATTTCTACGAATATTTTTTAAATCCTTTTTTTGTATAATAAATTCATTTTGCAATACCACATGAAAATCTGTGAGTAAAAATGATGCACATATTTCTGCTTGTATCTCACCTCTGTTAAAGTTAAGCCTCATATTGATTTGATGTTGAATTGTTTTGTTCACTTTTTTCCCCTACAGTGGACTGGATGCTTTTGGACGAGTGTGGGACTTACGGACAGGCCGGTGTATAATGTTTTTGGAAGGACATTTGAAATCTGTCTTAGATATTGACTTTAACGTTGATGGGTAAGTCTCAGTTCTTTTTTTAACCACCTCCTCAGTTTGGTCTGGTACATCTTTTGGTTAGCATTTTAGAACATTTTATTTTAGTGTGAAAAAAAGTATACAATTTGTATATTCAAGTACACCTCATAACAATCATATTTACACAATATCTAGGGCCTTAACCCTTTGAGTTGGTGGTGTAATAAACATCATAATTCTTCTTAAAATCATTTGCATCTGTTGATAGCACTACATATTCTGGTAATCTCATTCCAAAGTCCTACCACTCTATTGCTAAAAAAGAATTTTCTGATATTCAATCTACTTCTATTTGCTTCTACCATATATGTGTGGCCTCTCAGTCCCTTGTACCCCCCTCTAGTAACATCAGGGTTTACTACTTCTAAACCACGCATAACATTTCTAACATAATTTTGTACACACTCTCCTCAATGAGATGCGGAAATGCTTATTTTATTGAAAATTCTCCTCCAAAATAGGGTTTTAGTGGGGGGGGGTTCAATTTTTAA
>VCCN01002112.1:5660521-5674509 GCA_006491835.1 Architeuthis dux | reverse complement strand
GAAATTTTTGGTGAAATTGAACAAAACAGCTACCAAATCTTTATGTATGCTAACTGAAGTTCATGGAGAAGAATGCATAAAAATTAATAATAATGATTTACAATACTTCATCTAATAAAATAAAACCAGGACGTTTAAACTCCCAGTGAACAACGATAGATGCATGTCTGTCCGCACAGAGATAAACGAACTCTATGTATGCACGTGGTGACACTCTCCATGTTCGTCATTAATCAGTGAAGTGCACTAGACATTGGGACACGTTGCTCCTTCTCAATGACAGCCACACAAATGCATACAAACAACCTTGAAAACATCCACATTTACATAGTTTTAAAAATGTGGAGAAGAACATGGTTGCTTATGTGCTTTGACAACAAAGGGACAAAGATTATGCAAAAACATGATAAGTTATGACAATTCAAGGACAACAAAATATCAACAGGAATAGTAATACAGGATTCTCCTTCAAAGGGTCAATAGAACTTTATAGCCAGCTCGGGCATCTGTCAAATCTACAACCTATCGGCTCCGCTCCTATTCAAGCCACTCCGTTGGTCCCATAGGATGTAAACCCTTGTTTTAAAGGGTGGGGGGGGGGTCGACCCTGGGCAAGTCGCACTTCACCTTAAGACTCCACTACTTAGGCTGGAGGATTACTCTGCACACATACTATGGTCCTTACCATCCACAAATCTTTGTTTGCAAAGCCAAGCCATTCATACCTTGATTAATGCGGTTAATTTGTTCCAAAATGTGTCTTTTTTTCAGCTTATACCTGGTTACATTAATTTATACAGCAATAGCGTAACCACACTACATCAAAACCGACAATGTTCAAGTTTCAGCTTATACTCAGTTACATTCATTTGTGCAGCTATACCCTAACCTTACAAAATTCGCACTATTCAAGGTATTACTGCATTAGCTTGATTTTATTTTTCACTAGATGAAGCATTGTCAATTATTATTAATTTTTGACTAGTATTTTCTTTCATCTTAATTTTAGTTGCTTTTCATTGCAAATACTCAGACGGTCAGCCTACAGCTGTGAGTAAACAGCGCATATCGGAAATAAAGGAGGAGTCGCTCTTGGTGAAATTAGAACTCACTTCAGGGAAACATAGTTATCTGTACCAGCTGCTCGCCCAGTTTACTAACATAGATTATTGGGGATGGCAGTAAATGTTTTACGAATATAGTGTCGACTTAATACATATATGTTCTCATCAAATGTTAAATTAATTTAGTTTATGCTCTGAAGAGAAATTTTTTTTTTTTAGTTTTTACCAAAATTTATCGTAAATAAATTAAAAAAAACAAAGACATTTCTGTAACACGGCACTTATCTTATCGAGATAATAACCTAGGATTGAGGTTAGTCAGTCAGTGTAAAGGTTAGTAGCTTTTAACTTTTTATTTACATTTATTTAGTCAACAAAAATACGGCAAGCTGTAATAGCTACACTTATTTAGTGTGATGGGGAACTAATGAAAAAGACATTGGATGGTATAAAGAGAACTTTTGAGCCAGAGCAGGGCTCAAAATTAATGTTGTCACGGGGGGCGGTAAAAATGTGATTGGGACGTCTCTGGGACGGAAGTGATTTTTTTTTAAATAAAAAAGATTTTTTTTTTTAAATTTGGTGAGGATTATTCTTATTTTTGTTACAGTAAAAAAAACAAAAAAAAACAAAGTCAACTCCAGGTGGAGTTTGACAATTATTTATTCCGTCAACATTTTAATGGTGTTTTTACTATGCTACTAAAGTAAAGAAACAACATTCCGATTTTGTGACTATTTACATTTCCTTCGGGACAATAGTGGAAAAAGTTAGTATGGAGCCCTGGGCCAGCGATAAGAATTTATTTCTCAGGCAGAGCACCAGCAAAACAGATTGTAGAATAACAAGTAACATTTTTTTTCTCATTTCGGTAGTTAGACTAAACCTTTTCCCCAAGCAAGTTAAAATTTACAGCAAACAAATTAAAAACAACGGCAAGAAAATTGAATCAACAAACGATCAAATAATTACTGATACTGCTTCAAATGTTAATTTTTTTTAGTTAAATTAGTTGAAACTTGTCTCTTAATAAAATTCACGGGTCTTTTTCATCAGTAAATGTTATTGGAAAAATTAAATAACATCTTTTTTCTCGCTGAAAAAGACCCAAAATGCTGGGTCTTTATTGTTAGGAAAACCCTATCCGCAACCCGTGCATTTTTTTTAGTTGGCCTCCAGATCACAAGACTAACCGTTACAGCAATATCAGTAATTATTTGATTATTCATGTTCATCAATTCAGTTTTCTTAATTTGTTTGCTGTAAGTTTAAACTTGCTCTGGAAAAGGTATAGACTGATTAATATTTTTCTTTAGGAACTTTAATCACACAAACACTTGTTACCAAATAACCCTTTCCAATCAAACTTCTATAATAATTTCAAGTCAATAATTCTTTATAGTACAATGAAAAGGTCCCCACATTGACCCAGCTCAGAATTTATTTTACAAATCATTAATTTTAAAAAATCCCACATCCAATTGTGTTAAGATCTTTGCATCAAACATTAAAAAATGTCCAGAGTACATCAGAAGAAACTTGTTTTTAAAGATGAAGACATAATTAAGCACCAACATTACAGGTATACCTTGATTAGTGCGGTCAATTCGTTCTAAAATTTTCTGTACTATTCAAAGTCTTATTATAATTTAATGCATGTTTTTTCAGTTTATACTTAGTCACATACAATTTGCACAGCAACACCTGAATCATACATAAAAAATTAAGGTGTATTTTAATTTGAAATACCAGCCCAACATTTGTTCAGCATCCTGTTGAGGAAATGTAAAATTGAGCATTTGTGCTTTCTTAGAGGACAGACAAAATACAGAAGACGAGAGATTCCTACATAAAACTATCTTAAACAATGAATTAGTTTCAACAAAAACCCGTAAAAAATAATCTCCTTTAAACTAGTTCATTTTGATATCCTCCAGAAAGAAAAAAGAAATTAAATTGTGATGGATGAGGTTCAACACGATCATCCTGCCATGTTCTAAAAAGATTTTTTTTTTTTTTACACCTCTTGATTGAACCTATTTCGCATCCATAAGAGTGCAAATACTACAGTGTTGGTTTAATGTGGTGTCTCATATGTGTACCTGGAGGCAAGGAGAAAAACTGCCTAGTCCCTGCTGGCAGCACCACTAAGGGGTCAGAACAACCCACAACCCTACCCCATTAAGTGCAATGGGGATGTGCTGTCCCGGGGTTGGAATTCCCAGGAACAGGTTCACTTTATTAATGCCAGGTGTCGCCTGAAGACAAAACACGACTGATCCTAGCCAAAAGAGCTAGAAAACAAGTAATTTATTACAAATGACAAAAACGAACGTACGAGAGAGAAAGAAAAATATTTTTCATCATCAACTACTGCATTTATTCATCAATTTTCTTAGTAAATTAAATAATGGTGCATTTGCAAATTTTATGGATATTAATTCTCTCTCCTCTTGGACCAAATTGCACCAAATTCCAAATATAAAAATATCTTTACATATGCCACACAAATACGGTAGAAGTAGATTAAATATCAGAAAATTCTTTTCTAACAATAGAGTGGTTGGACTCTGGAATAGATTACCGGAATTATTATATGTAGTGTTAAGTGCTTTTAAGAAGAATTAGGATGTTTATTAGACCACCGCAAAAGTAGAAGGCCCTAGATAGTGTGCAAATATAATTGTTATGATGTGTGCAGTGTGCTTGTATATACAAATTGTATTTTTTCCACACGAAAACAAATATTTTAAATGTATATATGAAGCTTATATGCAAAGGAAAATAGTAATGAACGATTTAGAAAAATGTTTCCCCAACGTATTCATCAGATAAGCAAAATAAATCGGATTAAAAGATTCAAATAACTAAATTGGGAACAACGAAGTGTTGGCGGTATTTATTTAATGACTACATGACATTTTTTTTTTTTATAAAGCAAGGAGAGTTCTGCCTTTTTTTTTTAATAAACGTACTATATAGAGACGTTGAAGAGGGGAAGTAGTGGTCATATGAACGTTTGCACTAGTTTGTTGGTAAATAACTATTTTGTATCTTCAAGACGAGAAAATTGCTTTTTTTCCTCGTTTTTTTTAATCCTTAGTTTAAACAAGCCTGAATGTCAGACCATAGATGAGCTAAGGGCAACGTTCAACTTTATTTTCAAGCTTACATCGAAAATTGATTAAGTAAAAAAAAATAATCTTAAAACACCTAGATTCTCCAGATAAAATCGAGGAAGTATATTACATTAATAACTTAAATGCGACTAATCTTCAACATTTCATTAAAATATTACTCATTACTATAAATCAAATAAAAATACTTATTTTATTAAATCATCTAAAATGACAATTTCTGACATCTAGACGCAAGCAAAAGCTTCTAGATTTAAAACATCTAAATTGGCTACACTGGGCAAGAGACGTACCTCAACATCGCATTTCGGTATGTCAGTGACGACAATCGATTGCTAAGCGCATCTTTAAAAAGATCTTACAAACATGAGAGTTGGCTTCAAAATAAATAAGATTTTGAATTCGAAAAACCGAAATGATAAAATATACAAAAGGTGTACAAGAAAAACATCTGTTGGGAAGTAAAGACAAAAAATATACGAAGATTAGGTAGAAATACTAATTTAATGTTTTTTTTCTTGTAACAAGAAAACAACAACGTAGTAAGCCAGGTAAAGAAATGTAGGTTTTGGCAAGAAACGAATCGGGTCATCCCCTGGGGGTGGGGGAAGAGCAGTCACCCCAAAGAGAAGAAGAAAAACAGACACGTGTTAGGTTTACTATGAAGATGAGATTATTTGGGATGGCCAACGTCCAATGTTGATTGACTGGTAAAGTATTAAAAAATGGGATTAAAAAACAGATGAGGCTTCCGCATGAGGAGACTATTACAAATTCCTAGAATTTTTTTTTTTATAAAGAGTTTAGGGTGAGCAGGAAATAAACCAACATCTGAAACAGAAACAGTCTGCCATCTGGAAGTGATGACGAAATCGGACCTTATTTGTGTTTCAGTTTAAGAATTTACATAAAATTGATGACGACGACAAAATCTTTTTTTTTTAAATAATAAAACCACAGATGAAAAATCAAATAATAATGATCGGGAAAATAACGTCTAACAAAAAATAAAACTATTTGAAAGCAATCAGAAGGCGTGACATTTAAAAGGACGAAAAAGCAGCAGCAGCTGACACTAACTAACACGTGTAAATAAATGACTTGCTTAGATTCTTTTTTATTTACCCCTTAAGGGTGAAGATCAGAAATTGTATACCCTACACATAAATAGTACAATAGGTAAATAATAATAAACTAAATAAAACGAAATTTTAAATCGTTCTAGAATTTCATCTTTTCACGTGGCTGTATTTCTTAATGATTTTAATAATTGATTACATTATTTTTTAAAAACAACAAAAACACTGATTTAAAAAAAAAAAAAAGAAAAAGCTTCTTTGATTAGTTAATGTTAACAAAAAAAAAAAGCAAATTATTACTTTTTAAATAACATCCTTTTAGTTAATATTTAAATATTTTTAGATTATAAGTGCTAAAGTGCATTGCCTTAAGTCTTTATTTAATCTTTACATATGGTCGGTATCATATGTACTACCTTTCATTTATTCTACATTTTCATAAAAATGTTAACTGTACATGTTTTATACAAGCTTGAAAAAGATATATATACAAGATATGAAAAAGAATATTTGGTAATCTTTGGTTTTGTACGCCGTTTTGTAACATACAGTGAGCGAGTGTGTGGAATTTTACAATTTACAATCGAGGTAGTGATTTTATAGCCAACAGAAATCTGGCAGCGTATAACCAGATTATCGATGTTTTTTTTTTTTAAATTAAAAGAGATTTTATTTACCTGACAACAAACAAGGAAAATGAAAAGTGTGATTGCAGTCCATAGCACCTTCTCTCGAAACTGGATCTGAGTTTTTTAAAAAGAAGATAAATAAAAATAAACATGATAGATTTTTTTCAATTTAAAAAAAGTTTAATAACAGCAATTGTTATAAAGAAAACAAAAAACAGCTTAAGATCAGTTGAACAAAATCTGATGTTTCTATTTTCGTTTTAAACTCAAATCAAAATCTATTAAGTACACAACTCAAATTATTTTTAAACATCTTTAATTATTAAATCATTACATTTATGTTTATCTAAAAGAAAAAGTTATTAGTTTAAACTTAAGTAAAACTGTACAAAGCTTTTTATCAAAAGCTCACTTCAAATGGGATCTTAAGATATCAGCTGTTGATCAAATGATGCATTTCTCTTTACATTTGTTGACATGTAATTAAAAAAAATATTTAAATAAGATCAAAATGTAAATATTAATTTATAACTGATTTAAAACTTCCAAAATCTGATACTATTTACTTTAGCTTTTTATTTCATACAATATTTTAAAGACAATACTTAAGACACATCTTGTTAGTTCTGGAACTGTTGATTCAATATTGTGTTAAGTAAAAACAATTGAAGCATTCTAAAATGTTTAATTATTTGAAACATTTTTGATAGATATCACTATTTTAAATACAAAATACAATTACAAATTTATTTTCCAAATGTAAACATTTATTTAAATCAATAGATACCAACACAATTTTTATGGTAAATTTGACAACAGCTTTTAAAAAATAAATATGTAAAAATAAACCAAGAAATAATTTAAAACATTTTTAAATTTTTTTTTTTTTTTTTTTAAATGGTAATTAATTAGTTTGTTATTATTATGATGATGATGACTAATACTTTTATTCTAAATATGGTGAAATTATGGTTTTCCTTACAAACAGATGTATTATTTGAAGCAAATAAATTACTATTTTTTGCCAATAAGGTTTGTTTTTCCCAAGATACAGAAAACAATTTAATGTTAACATAAATAAATAAATTCAAAATTTAAACTTACTTTTCTGTCCGGTTTAGAGATTTCTGGCAGTACTGCACAAAAAGGCTTCACAAACTCGAGAAACTTGACTGTAAAAATAGAATAAAGGTACAAGTTAATGTATATATTTACATACCTACATATGTATACGTTGATTAATTCAGGTAAAAATCAGTGGATAAATAAATGTAGATTAAAATGAAATTAAAAAATAAACAGGGAAAAAAAGGAGTGTTCGTTTCGTTTCTCTTTAAGTTCCAGCAGCAGAAGACATTAAAAAACGGTTATAGATACATCCACCTCCTCTAACAAATCCTTCGAAATTATACCAAAACATCGACATTAAACACGATCTAATAAACATTTACTACTCTAGACATAATAAACAATCTATAATAGCAATAATAAAATTAAAAATTAGGTGTTTTTTAGGTTAAAAAGCTTAAAATTTAACCGGGATGGCAAATGCAGTTATAAAGCCACGTAGGCATTTACGAAGGGGTTAGCCTTTTCTAACATATTGCCGGGTGATCGTTTTCGCCCAGAAAAACATATTACGAGTCGATTTACATTTGAAAAAATATATGGATACTTACTCCCCATTTTCTAGTTTTGACCTGCCGTGTTATATGACCATAAATGACGGTAGGTCCCGAGAATACAGCTTTGAAAATGGACGAGTGACTTCTTCGCCGGATCCGACACTCTAAACCAGGGGAGCATGAAAGAGACCAAACATACGTCATACGCTAGCTGCTTCGTTACCGAACACAACGTCACGTACGAACGTTACCGATTTTAATTTCATATTTTTTTATGATTATTATCTATTTTGATTGTTATTTTTTTATCAAAATTCAAATCTATATATAAAACTAAAAAGTGTTTCGATATATAAAAAGTCCAACGAGATATTTTAAATTTATTGACTGATAAGCGAAATTTGCCGATATTGAGTTATCTGCCCTTTATAAAAAAAATGAAATAAACGGGTATACCTTGATTAGTGCGGTTAATTCGTTTCAAAATGTTCCGTACTGTCCAAAACCACACTGTTCAAGGTTTTATTACAATTTAATGGTTTTTTTCAGCTTATACTTAGTTACATTAATTTGTACAGCAATATCGTAACCATACTACATCAAAACCTGCATTATCATCTGCAATTATTGTTTCATATTCCTTAATAAAAACCTAAGAACAATTCCTTTCATGTATTAACTAGCATAGTGCTCGTCAAAAACTATTATTTACGTATGGATTGGCACTTCTGACTAGGATCAGAGTATCTGTGCGCTCTGCTTAGAATCAATATGTCACTCCTGGCCCTCTCCCTAAGATCTGAGTGTAGTATCTGTGCACTCACTGAAAAGTATTACACACACACACACACAAATGTATATATATATTTATATACTAGCAGAGGATCCCGGCATTGCCCAGGGATAAATAACTGAACATTTGACAATACAGAAATAAAACGTGTTCCTTAATCTATGTCTTCTTACGCAACAGAACTAAGTTGGCAGAGGTGGTGTGAGCCCTAAAATAATTAGGGTAGTAATAATTTATGCCTAAATATGGTTATTGAAAAGATAAGAAATACCACTTTAGAGCCAAATTATTCGCTTCTACTTTGAAAATTAATTTTTAACAGAAAACATAAAAACACAAAAAAATTAGTGATAAAGAGAGCAGTGGCTAAGACTGATGAGAGCAATACTGTCTATAATTTTGAGAAGGGTCATTAACATTCAAAGAGTTTTGCAGACAATCAAATTCTTTCTTGTTAGAAACCATCAACCAAAACTGTCAACATAGGTTTATTCAGTTTTTAAGTTGGGCTGGCTGGCTGGCTGGCTGGCTATGTATGTATGTATTGCCCAGAATCCATGCGTAAAATAGAGTTAGAGGGCTGATAAATAATACCTCATAATATCCGTTTTGATTGTGCAATGTTCCACTAGAAATAATAAAATCCTGCTATGTTTGGTTTAGAATAAAATTCGGGGTGTACTCATTATGGGCGACACACGTATATCCACACACACACATATACATGTATTGAAACAAAAGCTTATACAAGCATTTCACTGTTAGTGAGGACATAAGAATACACACAGAAGACAGCAAAGTGATAAGAAGGATGAGAATGAGAGATCTAAACTATCTTTTATGGAGTTATTCCACACACTATCATATACCAAAAGAGTATAGAATCAACTCAGTGTTAACATCTGATGAATCTTGAGACCTACTTGTAGTGTTATGATATACTTGTATTTCCAGACTAACTAACACCTGGACGGATGTGGAAGGGACCCTAGGCGACCCCATATGTGTGGGCGTCCGAAAACAGGATATTGACTGAAGTTGCAGGTGTTTCAACGTGGGCCTAACGGCAGGAACTCCAAACGACATGAAGTTGGATTCAAACACAGCAGGTGTCGGGGTCAAAGTTAAACAGGATGTTGACCGGATCCCCAGAATCAGTGGATGACGAAATCCGGAAATAACATACCATGCGTTGGTGTGTCGAAGCCATAAAAGGAACGGATGGTGTGTTCGAAGTTCAGACAGAGCCGAGCCGAGAAAGCACAAAGTTCAGACAGAGTTTTCCCTGTTGGCCCCGGGCTGTGTGCCCTGCATCATCTCTCGTTATCTCTCTCTGACTCTGCGCATTTCACCCTTGTTTCAAACAACAAAAAAAGGAACTACACAAAGGATTAAAGATGACAGAACACAACACACACTGAAGGAAACTACAGTGGAGAAAGATAGACAACTCACTTAACTTCACTGCAAAATACAGCAAATAAAACACTCGGCTACATAATACACTCATTTAAATTCATCGATGAGGAGAGCTTCCTACTGCTGTACAAGTCTCTGGTACATCCCCCATCTGGAGTTTGCTTCCTGCATATGGTCTCCTAACCTGAAGTACAACTCAGATGTCATAAAAAGAGTTCAGAGGAGAGCCACCAAGATTATTCCGAGATTGGGAGATATATCTACTAGAGGTCTATAGAATCCAGAACAACATACATAGAGTGGATACTGATGTTCATTGCTCAAAATGCCCTGATAAGAAAATGCTGACTTCATCTATCTGCAGTAAAAACAGAGGACACAGCCATAAACTACAAATTCAGACCTCCACTGGTGTTAGAAAAAATTACCTCTTGGTAAGTGTGGCAAACGCATGGAACAGTCTAAGTGAAAAGATGGTCACATCCAGGAATATCAATATTTTTTTAAATAATCTTTATTCTGATATCAGACATACCAAATTTAACTACCATTTTTCTTATTAGTTTAAACCCAGCCCAACTACACTGAAGCAGGCTTAATGGCGCAATTAACTGCTGTCCAAAAAAAGTCTATTTCAAGTATATAAATAAACATTGAACGCAAAAAGTCTCATTTAGTTCTTTGTTGGTTGATTGATTCAAAATTTCAGTTAAAAACAATGTGCAAAATTTGTGCCTTTTAACAAAATTTTAGCATTAGCATTTGGGAGGCACATTTGGTCAGAATTCTTTGTTTACGAGGCACAAAATCACTTTATCACACCCTGGTGATTACTATAAAATACATTTGGCCAATCAATGAATGGTTGATTTAATCCACCCACGGCTTATATGAACTCAGAATTCCTGTGAAAAATTGGCATGGTTATATCACATATCAATAAAGCTTCTTCCCTCAAAAATTCACTCTCTTTTTTTTATTATTTTTGTTATTATCATTATTATTATCATTATTACTAGTACACATGTAGTAAAAAATGATGATAGTTTTATTAATTATAGAGGATTAATCATGAATAGTTTTACTTTTCAACAAACAAAATAATCACTTTTAAGAAGTCTTGCCTGTCCCCTTTCCATCTTTTACATAGGTGGGTTGGGGGTTGCTGTGCTTCTCTTTTAAGAAGTCTCACCTGTTCCTTTTCCATTTGTTACATTGGGTGGGTTAGGGGTTGCTGTGCTAGTCGAGGGGTCAGTATGAAGCTGTGATTTGCTAGAGAGGGGGAAGGAAGGAAGTAGAAAATCTCTTATTAAAATGTCATTCACCCTTTTCCTTGTGACAGCTGGACCAAACAAGCAACTAACACACACTGAGTATTAGGGGATACCGTGGCTGGTTGGTACATGGGACAAGTTGAATCACTTGCTTTAATTTCTGCTTCCACCACTTGATTGTGTCATTGTTAACCTTATTTTGAGAAGAAAAATTTCAACCAACTTTGAGTCACATGTGCTGTAAGCATGAAAAGTTTTGCATGGAAAACGTTTTTCACCCTCGTAAGTAACTTTTTCCCTTTGAAAAACGAGTGCCTAGTTCATGCTGTAATGTGCGGTTGATGATAGAGCAGTCTATGTTTATGAGAAGTGGCAATAAACAGAATGTATACTACATTTCAAGCAGCTTCTGTCAGAACTTTTTCTTGGAATAGAGTGTAAACAAAACCATGTGTTTGGCGCTGGTTGGTACATTGTAAGTGGGGCTACTTGGTACACTGTAGAGGAAAAACAAAAAGCCTGCAAAATAACAAAAAAAAAGAAAAGTGGAAAAGGGGACAGAAACAAAAGAAATGGGAAAACTAATAACACTGATGAATCCACAGATGATGAAACCTTTTGTTTGGTGTGCGTAGAACCATATTCTAATTCAAGGCTTTGTAAGAATTGGGTAAAGTGAATGGCCGCAGACCAGGGAGGGGGGTCTATAATCACCCCTCAATTTTGACTGGGGGGACTGAGCCACCTCTGGAATTCGAATGATCATAATGATCATAGTACAAACTAGCTTTTTCAACCAGTTTTAGCCACCCCGCGAAAAATATTGGCCCGCTGCCCCTGAGTAAAGTGCACATCTTGTCAAATGTGGGCACATGTTGAATGCATTTCAGAAAACAATAGGGATTACTTTGTCAAAACTGTACATCTGATGATTCTGAATTTGACTATTAATTGTCTAGCACAGTGTTTCTCAACGTTTTCCAGCCCAATTCCCCCCTATGACATGTCAACACCCCTATGGTTCAAATATGAGAAGTAAACACAGATTATCTAGAGACATGTGGTAGCTTGTCATTATAAACTAAATTCTTAAAATCATTGTTCAGTGACTGCAGATGCATACAGTATTCTTTGTTTGAAAATAACAGTAAGGGAGACACTTTTAAAGGCTTATTTCCCTTTATCCATAGAATAACTGTAACAATACAGGGTATTAAGCACAATAGTTTGACACTTGCCAGTTACTTACTTGTATAGAAGAAATGGTTGGCGAATTTAGCATTTAATAACAGCTTAATGCTGAATTCCTTCTCGTTTGTAAGCAGATACTACTAAACAACAGCTTTTTATAAATCAGAATCATAGATATTTATGGAATCTCCTCAAGGCCTCTAGAAGCTCAAACACTCCCTTAAGGCCCTTAGTCAGTCACCTCAATAGCCCCTTGAAACAACATTAAGAACCACAGGTCTAGCATAAGGAATCAAATTGATAATTTGTTCTTTGGTGGCCAAGATTTGCTACTGATGTTGTTTTGATATCTATTTCCATTTTATTGGGAGATCAATAAAGTTTTGTCTGGTGTTTGCATTCGTTTCTTATTGTTCTTTTTCCATCTTCCACCTCATTACATTGCATCATTGAGGTCCAGTCACATATGATTCTGTAGCAAAGAGGTCTGGTAGGGAGATAAATGATAGAAATAAAGTCTTTCTGCGTGGTAGTACAAACAAAGCAAAAGTGATTAGAGAAACTTTGAACAATGTGTAGATTTGTTGGGCACTAATTGGCTGAGAGAAGGCAAAGGGAAACTTTTGAATTTTGGAGGGACTTCAGTTGGCAGTTGAGAGTTAGCTGCTGACCATGAGGGTGTAAGGTTTTGGACCATGCGACTGCTATTACACATGAGTGGCGGCAGTTGATGACGGGATGGGACAATGAAGAGAGATCACAGGAAATGGAAGGAGGGCGCAAGGGTTAGATGTAAAAAACAGTAATTTGCCTTGTTGTCTTTGTTTTTTTATCGGGCAGTTTATAAAAACTGCAAATAAATCGAATTTTCATATCACCTATTATTCACATTGTCTCGCTATCTTTCGATACAACCAACCTTCATATTTTCAGCGGTAATCTGAAGATCTGGCGGACTCAAACAAGAACCAATGACTGCCTTCTACGTCTCGTCCGGGACCAGAGTTTCCACAAGAGTAATTTGGCGGTGCACCACACGAGTGCATTGTTACAATTCCACTTGTGTTACCAGGTGCTAAAATCTTAGTTTTTTCTCAAATCCATTTTCTATTACTGTTAATACTTCTGCCTGGTTTAAAATTTTATATTTTTCAATTATAACAATATATTCATCACTAGCAAGTGAACTAACTTGCCCCATCAGATTGTACCAACTATCCATCACTAGCGGGGTAGGTTGGTACACTTTTTTCCAAATGTTTAAATGATAATATAATACACTTAACCAATGTTTCAGATTTAAACGACCCATCCACAGGAAGTCTCTTTTCCATACTCACTTTTGGTCATATTTGTGTTTTAATGAATTAATTTCATTGGAAAACAGTCATATAAGTTTAAAATGTACCAACTAGCCCCGATCTCCTTATTACAAGTTAGATGATTGAAACCTATCAATGTTGACAATGGCAGTAGCAGCTTTTCACTGCTGCGGCCAGGGCAGGTGAGGTAGTTCTGAGAAAGTCAGTTCTCATCCACACTGCCAATCATTATTGGGTGCCAGTTTCATGAGAGTTTGTCAAGAAAGCTTGACATGTAGTGATTTTCACTGTATAGTGTTTAATCTATGTGATCTATAGAGAAGCATTGGGTTAAGTGCATTGACAAAGAAGGAGATTATGTTGAAAAATAAATATTTCTTGTGTAAAATAAATGATTTTATCATTTTTAGGCTACAGACTTATTGACTTAGCTGCATATGTGTATATCAAGGAAT
>VCCN01002112.1:5634846-5653249 GCA_006491835.1 Architeuthis dux | reverse complement strand
GGCCACTGTTTCTATGGCAACGAATAACAGTGCAATCGGAAAAATAAGTAGGCTTACTCTTTATTTTTCTTATTGCGCTGTTATTCATTACCATAGAAACAGTGGCCCGAATTAATAATTTGTATAAAAACAACTAGAATTAAGATGAAGGTAAAAAACTAGTCAAATTTAATAAAAAGTGATAAAGAAAGTGTATTTATTAAACATAACTTAGTCTTGTACAAGGCCACAAGTGGGGAGCACCCAGTGAGGATTGAACTCACTACAGTAGTAATGGTCTAGTGCAGAGGTTCCCAACCAGGGGGAAACCCCCATGGGGGAAATCTTAGGGTTACAGGGAGAGAAATCGGGAACACAAATTGGCAGATTCAAACTGTTGAAATATTGATCTTTTGGCACTGCTAGGATAGTTAAGTTAGTTTTCCTTTAATCAAAGTTGTAGGGCCATTTAAACCCGAGTGAACAATTCTGTGCAGATGAACAATTCTGTGCAGATGAACAATTCTGTGCAGATTCTTATGCAGATTTTCCCTTCAAAAAGTATTAACTATTGGAAAACCTCTAATATCTACATTAATATTCAACCAATCAGAAACCGACTTCCTAAACCCTTGCCAGGAGCTGATTTTTTCTTATAAAAATAGTCCTCACAATGTAACTGGAGTGGGAGATTCAAAATTACACATTCAACTTCAAAGAGTACAGGGAGACAGCATTTCAATTTCAACTCTCATCATCAGCATCAATGCAAGAAGACCACACTTCTTCTCCTCCTCCCAGCAGTTTCTACTACTGTTTCTTATCACTTATGCATACACACATGCGAACTGCTACTCACACCTGGTGATACATAGCACAAACATTCACACACACACACAAAAATGTGAACTGTTTCTCTTCATATACTCACTCCCTACTCACTACCATTACATTTTGCCACTCACATTGAACTTTAATTCCAACTTACATATTACCTTTTCCTCACTTTGAACAATAACTATTTTGTTGTTAATTTAACTGAATAAAACTCAGTTGTAAATTGTTATCACTGCCTTGTTGAATTTCCTCTTGAACGTACACGTTAACTTTATTTTATTGATTGTGGGATACATCAGAGATAAATTTGTCTTCCTTATTTTCTCCCACACACCCCTGCTGTATAACTGCAACAAAGTAAATGTATATGTAAATAAATCTAAGAACAAGTCAACCAGATCGGCTGATATTTATTACTGGGTTCGGACTCTATATATTTCACCAGTCGTGCTGGTCTCTTCAGGAATTTAGAAATAATGTGATTTTGAGCTAACATAGTTTTGCAATGTACACATTGATTTCTCTTGATGAACATTGTGAAAGGAAATAATTATTTTACAAAAAAGAAACAGTGTTATTGTGGATTACTCAATCCTAAATAAATGTATATGTGCTAATATAGAAAAAATAAAGGATGTGCAATATCATACACATATTATTTGGAATGCACCTGTAACAGAGACATACATATTTTTGTACTCATACACTCTGGTCATCAAGTGAAACCACTTGACACATATATATTTTCCTTCAGAACACCCAGGTTTTATTCCGAGAACCAAATTCCAAATACAACTCTCAGATAACCAAGTTACTGGACATGGAAATACGGCACTTGACTTGAAATACGATACCCATTGTAGATCATAAGTCTAGGAAAAACCTTGTATCTTGTCACCTTATATCTTACCTTGGCACTTTGATGAGATCCATTCCAACACACAACATTTCGACCAGCCACTCACCTTCCATTTACCTCTTACTATAAGAAGACAAACTATTTTCATTCTTTGTTCAGTCATAGTTTTGTTGCCTAACAAAACTATATTCCACATTTACCTCTGATTATGTATGTATGCATTCATGCATACACACTCTCTCTTCCTTAACATCTTCAACAAACTAAGGACACTTACTAAGTAGTAAACCGAACTCTTTAAATGCAATCTTTCTTCTGCTTCTCAACAGATGAGAACTACCTTATTGTTATGCCTTCTGTAATAAATATACTTATTATTATGGTTACAAAGTATTTGCATTTATTATTTGTATGCAACATTACTGTGCATTCTTTGCATCATATAGGCATTATTCCTTTTACTGCAGGAACTTCACAGAGTCATAATGACTAAGAACAAATATAATTACATTTAATATTAGCTCCTATATTAGAGAGGTGAAAAGGGGACATGGGCAAAAAAGGTTGAGAACCACAAGCGTTTGAATATATACTGTACGTTACTTCAGTATTTCTCAAATGGGAGTATGAGTACCCCTAGGGGTACTTTGTAGTACTGCTGGGGTATGTGAGATTTTTTAAAAAATGTTAATTTAAAAAATATTAGTCATGCATAATTCCTAAAATTATTATACTCATAAGTACAATAGAAAAATGTAAATGTAAGTTCGATAAACCGCATTTTATATTCAATATTTCTATTTTAGGCAATCATTAAATGCTGTACAAGACTGTGAAACAATAAATGAGTGAATTTAATGATGGATTCTGGGAGCCGGCAGATTCACCGACAATTCACTGACAACAAGTTACCAACAGCAAATTACCAACATTTATCGAGATGTAAAATTCAATGAGATACAATTCACCGACATACATATTTACTGAGATCTTTAAAATCTTTAAGAATTTACTGGAACGAAAATATATTAAAGATTTAGCAATCGTTCGACGGAAGGCCCATGCCGTTTTCAGCTATTTATGTACTTCTCAACCTTTTGACAAAAAACTGATACGTGACAAGAAAAAAGGTTAAAAACTTGTATAAGTGTTATTTTTATTGTAAGAAATATTTATCCCATATTTGTAAAAAAAAATGAATGGAATTGCTAAATCTTTAATATATTTTTGTTCCAGTAAATTCTTTTTAATTCTTAACCTTTTAGTAAGTTTAAAGATCTCGGTAAATAGGTATGTTGGTGAATTGTATCTCAATGAATTTTACATCTCAATAAATGTTGATAATTTGCTGTCGGTAACTTGTTCAATGTACAATGTAAGTTTATCCAAAAGTGATCCCTAAGTTTGTGTTTGGCAGCATTCACAGTTGTTTTTTAAAAGTTCAGACTTTTTTTAGCCTAACAAAAGGCGAGAGAAGTAATTTATTCATTGATCCCCACTTTTTCCAATTTTTCAGTTGATCATCCCCAACATGGCATGCTGCCAAAAGACCTCTGTCACATGACAGTTTCTATTTAGTGACTAACCAGACCTGTATGATCATTAACCGTATTGTACCTTCTGATATAGGTACTAGCTGAAACTTGCCCTATCAGGCAGTTTCCAGCTAGTATATATATGTATATTGCAAGGAAGGTAAGGGTTCAATTTAGCATTATAATTACATTGTAAATATAACCCCCTCTAAAACCCTCAAAACTTTTTTCTTTAAAACATTCCCCTAGGTCCATTGAGTATGCATGCCAAATCCGTGCCAAATTTGGTTGAGCTGTGCCTATGGGGGGAGGGGGGGCACAGTGACAAACAGAGCCAGTTATTTTATAATAAATAATAGAATAAATAATATAATTGAACGGAATATAGGGTACAGTTTCGCAAAAAAACCCAAATAGTCCAAGTTCTTCCCCTAGGTCTGCTAAGTATGCATACCAAATTTGGTTGAGCATCCCAATGTTTAACTAATATTTGAGATACGGGGAGGAGGGGGGGGCAGACAGACAGACAAACAGAACCAGTTGTTTTTTCTACTGTGCTGGTCAGGGGGTATTTGGCAGAAAAAATATTTCAAAGGGGGCACATTTTTCAAAAAAGGTTGAGAACCACTGCTTTACTGCATTAAAAACTAGAAAGCACCCAGAGAGCGCATACCTCAATGCCATTGTCACTAACAACTGAATGAAAATCAGTTCACAAATAGTTATGATGCAGGGGAGGTAACTTTTAAAGATTTCTGGATTAGCCCCCAAATTTAATCAATTCTTCCTTAGCCCAAAATGTCATTGGAATCCATAGAGAACTTTGGGAGATATTGTGTGAACATATATCTACAATGCAGGGGAGGTAACTGTAAAAATTCATGCATTCACCCAAAGATCAAATATTTCTTTTGCAGTCTATTACCCATCTAGGGTGGCCAGATGTCCGGCTTTACACCTGACATTCCGGCTTTTAAGCATTCTGTCCTCCATCTGATGTGAGGTCATGCCGGACTAATTTGTCCTCCTTTTTGGGGTCAGACTGAAAAACTTATTCAAATTACCTCAGATATACTTAGAACAGTGGGAAGTGAAAGCCAATGGCAACTACATATAATAAAAAATATGTTAACAGTTGTTAACTGTTAATGTATTTTTATTACATGTTGTTGTCGTTGTCAACACTGCTGATAAGCCACAGTGTAGAGTCATGTTATCAATAGAGTCAGGGTCAGTTTGATGAAGGCCAATTTCATTCAGAAAACATTTTTTTTGTGAAATTTTAGAAAACTTACTACAAAATCTCATTCATATATTGAAGTGATATTTGACAAATTAACAATTCTTCTAAGTATTTCCAAGTCCTTCTTTTCAGTCTGCAATATCTTCCTTTTTAGAAATACCCTCTCCCCCCTGTAATACCTTTGTGGACTCCCAGGGGTCTGTGGACACCAGCTTGGGAACCCTGGGCTAGAGTGTCCACCCTTCCACAAAATCTCATTGAGAACTTTTGGATATACTGTGTGATGTGAACATATAGCTACGATGCAGGGGAGGTAACTACACATGGATCTGACCAAAAATGTAACCACTTCTTCCATAGCCCATCCTTCCACAATATTTCATTGAGAACTTTTGGAGATATTGTGTGGACAAATAGACAGACATACAGACAAACAGACACAAGTGAAAACATATACCTCTTCCAACTTATTTGGAAGAGGTATAAAAAAAACCCAGGTCTGGTTAGTCACTCAATAGAAGCCGTCACGAGACCAACGTCTTTTGGCAACATGCCGTGTTAGGGGTGATTAATTAAAAAATTAGAAAAATTGGTGATCAATGAATAAGTTATTCGCCAGTGATCACTAAAAAAGTCTGAATTAAAAAACCGAAAAACAAACAAGCGTGAACGCTGCCGGACACAAACTAAGGGATCAATTTAGCATAAACTTACATTGTAAATTAACTCCCCCCACTAAAAACCAGCTAGGAGTTAAATTTTCAAAAAATTAAAAACAAATGTTTTTTCTATATAGACATAATAATGTTTAAATTTTCAGCCCTCTAAGCTCCTCGAAACAAGGAGCCTGTCAAGGTTGAAGGTTATTTCGGACACGCGTGACATATACATGAGTCACAGCCAGACTCACTTGATAACTGAAGAAACCTATATTGACAGTTTTGGTCCACGATTAAAAAACAGAGAGCACTGGGTAAAGGGAGATAATGCATAATGTTTCGTGGCCGTCAGGTGGCACTGTGATCACATGACAGTGAGGTCTTCAATTCCTTCACTCAGAATTTAGTTGACGTTTCCGTCTGTAGTCGTTCGTTTCCCCTTAAAACCAAATCGTCCCCAAAATGATGTCCGAAATAAGCTTCAACATTGACCACGGCTACTTAGAAGGCCTGGTCCGTGGCTTCAAGGGTGGCATACTTAAACAATCGGACTACTCGAATCTAGTGCAGTGTGAGACGTTGGAAGGTAAGAGAAGCAGATACAAACTACTAACTACACAGTCCATTTTTTTTACAACTACTCTGGTCGTGGCTCGTCTCACAAACACGTCGGTTGTTTTTATCAGCTGACTTCGGTGTATTTATTTTGAACAAGTCTTTCAAACCCTCTTTTCAATTAGTTTACTGCTGTTTTGTGAAATACCTCATATACAATTCTAATCTACCATTGTTTGCCGATTAATATCTCTCTCACTACCCAGTGTTGTAGCTCATCTCGTAAAGCTATTGTTTAACGTTTTAATTAACTAGGCTGTAAAACTTTACTGTGTGTATATCTGTTGTCATACCCCCTGGCTCATGCGGTTAGTCTTGTACATGTTGAATACCTCATAATTCATTACAATAATATAGTTGTTAGTTATGGCCTATTGCTCAGTCAATAGTAATGTAATGTTGGTAATATGTTGATTTTTCTTTTTAGTAGTCAATCGAGTTCGATCTGAAGGAAGGTCATCTGACACCTTTAATATTATTCCATCTTTGATGTGGTTGTTTTCTGACGTTTTGGTTGTCTTCAATTTTAAGTTATGAATAAACATATTTGCTCATATTGTAAATTCTTTGTTGATGTATTATTATCAGCTGATCCGAGTTCGAACCTAGGAGTAGAAGTCGGGAATGCCGAAATCAACGACCCTTTTTCAACAGCTGATTTTTTTATCTCATAGTTTAATGTCCTAAATTTTTTATAGTTAATCACATGTTGCTTATTTGTTTTCAATCATACGTATTGTTTTTTTGTTTTGTGTGGCTAATTTTTATGTTTTAGAGAGATAAAATTTATGACCCAAGAAATAATTTATTATAGCATTGTGGCCCAAGGGAAGGGAAGGTGGTCCCGATTTTATTTTATTTTATTTTTATCTCGTTCCAGTTTTGAGTTTATCTTAACTCGTGCCTAGTGAGGTCACTATTTTCTTTGTAAAGTTAAAGTATGTATTTATTTATTTTTAGTATGTCAAATATAAAATTTGCGATTGGTTACATATTAGATCACGTATTTTTTAAATTTGAAGATCACTTGTCCACTTGATTATTACAGTATTACATACACACGCACAACCACATATATAAATTAAAACGCAATAATGTGTATCATCATCCATATATGCATTAGTGTGTATAGCACTTTTTCCAGTGAGTGCACAAATACTACACTCTAATCCTAGACAGATCGCACAGATACTACACTCTGATCTTAGGCACTAGGCAGAGGACACAAATACTCTTAATCCTATGCAGAATCGTGCTGATCCATATCGTATGGATCAGCACAATTCTGTGTGTGTGCGTATGCACCCGCTTTCATGTATACAGTGGTACACACATTAAAATAACAGATGTTGACCTTTCTTTACACACAATAATTACAAGATTTCAACATGAAAAGGTTTTGTTGTTAATGTTAATTGTTACTAAAAGTTAGAAAATGTAACAGTTGTTTTTTTGATAATTAATAGGTAATTATTCACACTATCATATCATTCCACGACAAGAAAATAAATTTAAAAAAACAAATGTTGGTAAAGATTTGGTTTAGTGAAGGAGTATATATTTTTTAATGTTTTTGATGCCCTTTGAATAAATATGTTGTTCATTTCTTGAGGAAATATTTCATTTTTGAGAAAGATTGCGTACATTATCAGCAAGTACTTATTTAAAAGCTAGAACAGTTTTTGGATCGTCTTTGTAACAGTTTGAGAAAAATTAAGTTTCAAATTTATGCCCAAACACCTTTTTATTTAAAAAGATAAAATAAAAAATATTAACAAATTTGAACCCTAAAAACTGAATTTTTCTCAAAATGAAAAGATTCCCGAAGAAATGAAGGTCATATTCATTCAAAACACATAAGAACAGTACATTTAAATATACATTTAAAATACAATATATACATACAAAATACACTTAATTCACTAAAACCTAAATCTCTACCTTTATGTGTTTTTATAATTTTTTACACCATTTCATTCAACAATTCATTGTTACTGGGGACAAAGACAAATTATAGTATTTATTTCTTAACTTATTTTAACTATTATTAGTATTACATAATTCTTAAATCGAGAATGTTAAGTATTATTTTTACATCCCAAAATATGAAAAACAAGTGGTTGTCATAAATTTAACTAGGTTAAAATTTAAAGAAAACTTGTTTCCTAAATCGTTAAAAAGAAAAATAAGACTTAAGTTTAAGTTGACTAGTTTAATAAAATATACTATTTATTTTAATTTATTTTCGAAAATAAAGTCTTTTCATACCCCGAGTTATGTCCTTTTTATTTTGACCTGAGAAAGAAAGGAGACACCTCATTTATTTTAGTAGTCATATGATTTAAACGAACAGAATGCACAAATAGTATACCATATATTTTTTATAATTATTTCTTGCCAATTTGATATAATTGATGCTATTAAACCTGATTATATCGATCTATGATCTACTATTATAGTTAATTCGTTACAAAATTAATTGAAGCACCTGTTTCGCTTCCTTCTTTTTTTCCTTTAAAGACTTGCGAGAAATTATTCTATTATAATTCTAACCTATATTCAATTCATACACTAATTTAAAATATATCAATATACTATTTAACAATATATCCTGAATAGACTAATTGATTATTTTATTTACTTTATTTGATCTGTTTTATCAGTAATAATAGCCAATTTCCAAAGTACGAAAACGCCAAACGGGATATGAATGAATGAAAATAAAAATGAGTGGGTGTGACTGTGAGCTACATTACATGCGATACATTTTTTACCGTGCCCCATATTGCGAATTAGCCGTTATTTAAAACTCTTGCCAATACTACTAATATTTTTGTGATTGTAGAATGATATATATATATATATTAACTAAAAGACGATGAAGAATTTGTTGAGCTTATTTAATTTATTGGACCCAAATTTGACTCATTTCAAAAGGTCTCTGTTTGTCTGTTACACCGGGTGACGTTTATTGTTTTAATTAACTACATATTTATTTTGTCTAAAAAGAGGGCACAATGCAGGGTAGGTGATCCCGATTGTAAATTGTAAAGTTCCACACACTCGCTTACTCTTGTTATAAACGGTGCATTTGTGCACCCCGTTTTTAACATCGTGTGAGCGAGTGTGTGGAAAATTCATGAAAGAAAAACAGAAGTTAATACATAAATCATTGTTATTGCTTTGAATAAATTAAATTGGTTATATGTGTAGAAAGAATTAATTAGTAATATTGTATAGCTGATGTCACCCGGTGTAACAGAAAAAAAGCGACCTTTTGGGTCCAATTAATTAAAGAAGCCCCGATCATATATTCGTAGGATGAAACATAGGGAAAGTGGTCCCGATTGGAATTCAGCTGACGTCACGTAGACATGCGATATGTTTAAAATTTATTAAGCATGGCAAAACAATTTAATTTATTCAAAGCAATAAAAATATAATTTATGTATTTTCTTCTGTTTTTCTTTCATGAATTCTCTTATTTCTTTTTATTTGTGCGCCGTTCTTAACAGCGGGAATGTGAACTTTTCACACTGGGAATTCCAATCCCTATGTTATACCCTGAAAAATCAATACAAAATTTTATAAACGTATTTTAATTGTTAAAGTAAAGAGGTAAGCACTTTGTTATGGAAAAAGACAAAAAAAGGGTATTAATCTGCTCTGCTTCTCAACAGTACGTTTTATGTACTGTCCCACCCCGAAACAAAAAAAATGCCGTCAAAACTTTTAAATAAGACCTATTATTGCAATATGAAACATAAAAAGGTTGCTGTGATTGTTTAATTTAGGAAAATAAAAATAAAATAGAGGAACTTTGAACAGAAAAAATAAATGACTGCGCATTTTTAACGAGTGAAATTCGACAAGTAGAAAAAAAACATTTTATTCTTAAATACTAATGCCTCTATATGGGCATCTCCGTATACAATTTACATATAAAAAAAAGTAAAAAACATATTCAACATTGAAATACACATTAATTCAAGTGATAACAATTTATGAAACTTTTTTTCCTAAATGAAATCCTTCTCTATATTTCAGCTGATAACTCCCCAAATTGTCCTATTAATTTATTTTCTAACCCAGATGATATTCTTTTATGGTACCTAATTTATTGTTAATCATGTTTTTATTTTGTTTAATATTTACTAATTCGACCTATTTAAAGGCGGTGCCTAGTGGTTAATGACACGGAGAGTCAGTGTTGCCTACTCAAAAAATATTTTCGCGCTGGTTTGACTGCCAAAAAGGGCCAAAAACCATCAAAAATAGCCAGAAAACGGCCAAAATGTTTTAGGCGAAAACGCGCTAAATGTAGCGCGAAACACGCTAAATTGGCAACACTGCGGGAGTGTACACGGCGAGCTGACTCTGGCTGAGACTGTTAGTGTTCACTTTGAACTAATGCCCTTGGGAAAGGCAGGGTGAAGTGAGTGACGCCACTTCGGGTGCTTGTCGCCCCCCTAAGTTTATTTCACATATTGCGAGCCGAGACAGAGAAAGTTGTGATATGTTGAGGGACAACTGGACCCATAGCCAGCGTAAGGGCACTAAAGAAAGGAAGCAGATCTATTTAAAAACTGTTTTTTTTTTCTTCTTTCCATTGTGTTTTCATGATCCAAAAATAAAGATTCATGAAAATCTTGAAAAATCATCAATTACTGCAATTTTGACAAATATAGCACATTATTCATAAAAAAGAAATTGTCACCCCTGCAAGGACAAACAGGATACAAATTCTTTTTAGGGTGCGGTACCCCACATGACTGATGGGTGGTTCAGAAATTGTCTGGTTCCTTCAGCTATTGCCGCAGGCATCAGAGCATGCCCCTGTCCTTACCCCTCTTAGTGCAATGGAGAGGTGCTATTTGGGGGACTGCTCTTCAGGTACCAGGCTTCAGTTAATTGTTAAGGTCTGGAAAGGGAGATTAAAAATTGTAAAGTGTACCGTTAACAAGCAGAAAAATAGCCTTTATTCATTTACAGTTTTCAAAGTGTTTTCTTTCCACGATCTTAAAATAAATGTTAAAATTGCAGGGTGTTTGTTTATGTTTGAGAACTAGTAGTATTAAGAAGTGGCAGGGATAAAAAGTACCACCCCATATACACTGCAGTCAACTCTCGTAACGGCACCATTTAATGTCACACGCGTTCTAACGACATGTTTGTTTTTATATTCTCGCAAAACTATTGTCAGAGATTATACATTTTCCTGGGCAAATGAAAAAATAATTTGCTTGCCGTATTTTTTAATATGCATGATGTATTTTTTTAATCCACCATTTATAACAGCACTCACCAAGGCCACATTCATATAACATCCAGTAAAAATTGAACTTGTATTCAACATTTAGTGCATTTAATTCTATAAAGAAAATTGGCACAATAATGTTTTTGTGGGCCCAAATTTAATCCATCCGAAAGAATCATTTTTCGGTCTTCACTGGTTGTTACACAATCCTTGTTTTGAGTAAAAAAATTTAAAAAAATAATTTTTTAAAAATTTTGTGTTCACAATATTCTCTTTTGTAGTTAAAGAGGTCTGAATTCTACATTTCATCCTTGTTTTGATTAATTACATTACAGTTTGATTATGGCATCCTCGTTTTAATTAAATAAAATATTTTTGGTAATAGAGCAGCATAGATTTCGCAATTTCTGTTTGAACATTGTAAAATAGTTTTAATATCTTAACACCAAACAATTTTAGTTATTTACTTTTTGTTTAGTTTTCAATTTTGAAATTAATAGACTAACCATCCTTTAAAATTTTTTAATCAAAACAAGGATTGTGTAACTAAATAAATCACAACCTGTGAAGACCGAAAAATGAATCTTTCAGATGGATCAAATTTGTGTCCACGAAAACGTTATTGTACCAAATCGTTTGATAGAGTTAAATGCACTAAATGTTGAACACAAGTTCAATTTTTACCAGATGCTACATGAATGTGGTCTTGTGCCAAAATACAGTAGACTCCCATTATTATGGCACCCTCGGTGAGTGCTGTTATAAATGGTGGATTAAAAAATAGATCATGCAAATTAAAAAATACTGCAATCAAATTATTTACTTTTTCATTTGCTCAGGAAAAGGTATAATCTCCAACAATAGTTTTGCGAGAATATAAAAACATACATTAAATGGTGCACATTACGAGAGTTGACTGTAGTGTGTATGGGGCAGTACTTTTATCCCTGCCATTGACTTCTTAATACTACTAGTTCTCAAACATGAACAAATTCCCTGCCACACGTTTCATTAACGTTTGAGAACTAGTAGTATTAAGAAGTGGCAGGAATAGTTTTTGCATCAAAATATTACAATAATGTGTGACCAAGATAAAATGTACTGCTGGTGTGTATGTCTCTCTCATATAATTTGGTGTGCTTGTTTATTTGCCACTTGCCAGGCAAGAATCGGCAGAGATGTGAGAGGAAAAATAGATAAAACCTGTTTCACTATGTTGACAGTCTACTTATTCATTTCGAGATAATCTTTTTATTGAAAATAATATATTGGAGACAATTTAAGAAATACTGTAAGGACATTCTCAACAGGTGGGTCATTTTGTATGCATAATGTGTGTATTATCTCTATGTAAACACACATATACTATCCACACATACTCTATCTATCCCTCCCCCACCACATACACTGATGCATAGTGGTTGAAGTAGCTGCCCCAAATATGGAATTTTTGAACTAGGAATTCAAATGCTGATTTTCAAGACAGGCCATTCCCTACTTGGAAGATTGTCATAACACAATCTTTTCTCCTTCCTCATGGCACTCTGCCAGACTAGACTAAATCTACTTATACAATACAGCACGTGATTGGCTATATTTTTTGTCATGGGAGATAACTATTAAATTCTAATTATAGAGTAGTTTTCCATATTTCTTTTTTCTTTTTTGCAAATGCTTAAAAAATCTGTGTTCATTCTGGTTGAACATAAACAAGAAAATGCAGCACAACATAATGTTTTTTATATTTTTAAGTACAATGAAATTGCAAAATTATTTAAATACTGCCGTCATTTTTTGATGGCATGGGTAAACTAGTTTAATAAATATTTATCAATCAATCTATACACACATGCAACTGGCCCCTGCTAAGGTTAACAATGGAAAGCAGCCACAGCTGGAAAAAAAATATTGTCGCTTTGCATTTTTAATCACTGTTACCCACAACACTGGTTTAAATACTGTTGCATGGTTGAGTTCATTCATGTGTTCTGACATGTATATGTATCTATGTATCCGGACTTTGCCCAGCCATAATCGTTGATAGTAGAAACTTGAAATTTTGCACACCCACTCCCCTCAATGAGTAGGGAAAATCAGTTTTTTTTTTTTTTTTTTTTTTTTATTGAAAACTGTAGAAATGTAAGTTGATGCCAAATTGATCCCTTAGTTTGTGTCCAGCAGCAGTCTTACTGTTTTTTTGTGGAAAATTTGTACTATTTAGTGATCACTGCCCACCACCACTGTTTAATGTACAAGGTAAGGTGGCAGTGATTCATAATTTCCCTTGGAATACTAGTTTATGTTCAACCAGGTTGAACCTGGATCTTTTACACATTTGCAAAAAAAGGGGGAGGGGGGTAAACTACTCTATAATTAACATTTAATAGTTATCTCCCTTGACAAATGTTACAGACAATAATATAGACATACACATGACATAGTATATGATTAGATTTTATCTTTAGTTTTTCTATAAAAATAATCTCAAAGAAATTCAAATATATTCATGAATTTTTTCATAGGTAACAACTAGTGTGTGTGTGTGTATGTATATATATATTAGATAACTGCTTTCTGTACGCATATGACTTGTGTTGGAGCTAAAAACCTGCCTAGCCAGGCTTCAACAAATAGCAATAATGATAATAACTTCTAAGCTGCCTTTTATTATGTTTATCGTGAAGTAAATGTTTCTCACTGCAGCCATTCCTGCTGTCCGTCCTTTTGTTCTCATATTACAAGAATTCAGGACAGAAAGTTGATTATATATGTAAATGGGTGGCGGCCTATTTTACTTACTCTTGATGTGAAAACCTGTTTGCTTAACGTCTTGGGACCAGGAAATTTTGGTGTGATGTCATATTGTCAGCCACTAAAGGATTACCACTACCTGCAACTCATAACTGTTCATATCGACCTTTGATAGATGGGCCCCCTAGTTGTAATACCAGTGCATTGGATGCAGTGTAATATTTGTAGTTTTTAAAAAGAAATTTAAATGACTCTCTTATGTACCATGAGGTGTGACTGACATAACTGTTAACAGTTCAAACTCCGGTTGAGACTGTTTAAGTTCAGTTTGCACTGGAAAAGGCATGAATCCATTTCATCTCCCCTCAGCTATGGTTAAAATAGTAGGGCTGACTGGGCTCTCTAGCCTTGGGATGCAACCAGTCGAAGGGAGAGTCCCAGACTGAAACCACGTGCTAACACACAGAACAAATGTGGTGAGTACGGCACTAGCCATAGTAAAAAAAAACACACAACATCACCAGATATCTGTGGGATAGGACACGAGAGAGATTCCTCTTTCAGGAGTGAGAAAAACCTGATGATGACTGTAATGCCTTTGCTGTTCTATTATGCAACAGAGTGCACACAGTTGGCACTGTATTCGTCTAATCTTACCCCTGCTGTTGATTTCTGGTAAAGTGTTCGCAGCTCATCTTTCGTCTCCTCTCTTCCTCCATTTCAGCTGCAACCACAAGCCACATTGCACACATAACCTTCAAAGACAAACAAAAGCAAACCCAATGAAATTTTAACTGGCTGTGATTTAGTGTTGGTTTAGGTTTCAGTTACATTTGTTAAGGGTTGCTGGTGTTTCAACAATGCAAAGAAAATGGAGGAATGTGACAAATCTTTTCTCTATAAAAATTTCTTTTCTCTAAGTCACTTCATAATCGTACCAGAGTTCCTGATACCGCCAACCTACCCCAAGGGTGATTCAAAGGCCCAGCCGAACTCTGTGCGTCTTCTCACCCTGCTGGTCAAACTCTGACTGCTTTTAGAAAACTGTCCCTTACAGGGGCAAAAGAACGTGAGGGGTTACCTTCTCATATTTGGATATATAAATATTACTCATCTACCTGACTAATCAACATGCAGTTAACCCTTGAAAAAAGGGCTCGAAATCCATTCCCATATTTGAGCATATGAATCGGTATCCGGCGAATTCATAGCAAAATTCCTAGCCATGTCTATTTCCTAACCACTTTTTATAGCAGAAACGAAACAAAATGATAAATTAGCTTCATCTCATGTCGCTAAACTATGAAACTTAAGACATTGTTTGTCATGTTATCAAACAGCAAGCAGGATGAAATCATTTTCATCTGATGTCGCTAATCTATGAAACTTATGGTGTCTTAAATAAAAAAAACTTTCAGTGATAATAACTACAAAACTTTATTTAAAAAGATTTTATTTTACTTATTGCTCTCAAAAGCTTTGTAAAATTAAATTATTTATTTTTTACTTAAGACACCATAAGTTTCATAGTTTAGCGTCATGAGATGAAGCTGATTTTTTATCAACTATAAAAAGTGGCTAGGAAATTTGCTATGAAATTCCCTGCTATGAATGTTCCGTAAGCCATATGAATCACCTCTGGACTGTGCAAATGTGAGCCTTTTACCTTACATGGCCAAAGAAAATGAATCTTTTTCGTTCATTTGACAAAAAAAAAATTTTTCTAACAATTCACAATGACAGAAAAATTAATTTATTTTTCTACCTAGAAGAATTTCTTTATACTTTTTACAAAAATATTAATACTTGCAAAATCTTCCTTACTTTATACAATATAATATTATTTGTAAAATATTAACTAACCTAAGAAAGAACATTTTATTTTAATGGGGGGGGGGGAAAGGTTACAAATTGTATATACAAGCACACATCATAACAATCATATTTACACAAAATCATTTGCATCTGTTGATAGCACTACATATTCCGGTAATCTATTCCATAGTCCTACCACTCTATTGCTAAAAAAGAATTTTCTGATATTCAATCTACTATTCTACTGTATGTGTGGCCTCTCCATCCCTTGTACCCCCTTCTAGTAAAAAATACATCAGGGTTTACTACTTCTAAACCATGCATAATCTGAAACATTTCTATTAAGTCTCCCCGATCTCTCCTATTTTCTAACGATGTTAACCCTAACACTTTTAGCCTATCCTCATAGCTCATACTTTTTAATTCCGGTACTAACTTAGTTGCTCATCTCTGGACTTTTTCTAAAAGATTTTTATCTCTATCCAAGTAAAGTGACCAGACCTGTGCACAGTACTCTAGGTGTGGACGGACATAAGTCTTATATAGTATAAGGAACAAGTCTTTGTCTATATATGAAAATTGTCACATGATAATATACCAGCATATATAGTATTTTTAAATTTGATTTAAACACCAAACCTAGAGATAAATCTTTCGTGACCAATTCAAATGTGGGTGTCAATAATTTAATTTTTTAAATATATATTTTTTCTTGTTTTTTAAAAAAAAATTTCCATGAATTCAAATAAAAATTTTTTTTCTGATCTATTTAATTATAGGTGCTGATTTTTTAAATTTATTTTATAAATTTCATGGATTTTCTTTTTGTTTCTTTCATGTACCTTCCAGATTTGAAACTCCATTTGCAGAGCACAGACTATGGGAACTTCCTTGCCAATGAGCCTAGTCCCCTGACGGTAAATGTCATTGATGAACGTCTTCGAGAGAAGCTGGTGATAGAGTTCCAGCATTTACGGAACCATTCTTTGGAGCCATTGGCCACATTCCTCGATTATATCACGTAAGTACAGCTTCAGTGGTTTACTTACTTACTTACTTTTTACCATTTGTACTTAACTGTTGTCAAACACAAGTACAAGTCTGGAGTTGACTTTGTTTTTCTACCATAACAAGAACAACAAGAACAATCGTTATCAAATTTAGGGGAGTAAACTCTTCACTATTTTTTATCTGTCCCGTCATGTTAAACCAAACCGGTATGTAAAATTAACATTCCCCTACCGTGATTTTAAAATAATCCCCCCCACCCAAATGTTTTGATTATTTATTTTGTGACTATAAATGCAAACTAGAAGTTATTTATATAATCTTCGAAGCATAGAATCATAATGTTTATTTAAGATTGATAGTTGAAAAAAAATTGAGCATTTTGGTGACTTGTACAAACATATAAATGCTCCAGTTTACATAGATATCTTTTAGAGTAAACATTATATCATAAGTTGCCTTACTTGTAATTGATTCAGCAATGATACAATTGGCTAGTAAACATTGTTTATGCTATTCAAGGTTAATGAATAATGTTCAAGGGCAAATGTTAGACCCCATTGGAATATAAGTATTAGAAACTGTCAACATAGGTTTCTTCAGTTTTGAAGTGATTTTGGCTGTCTGTCTATCTATCGTATGTACAGGCCACACCATTGGACCTAGAGGGCTGATATTTTAAACATTTACGCCTTATTATATATGAAAATGAGTTTTTAGAGGGGGTTTCAATTTACAGTATAATTCTATGCTAGATTAGTCCCTTAGTTTGTGTCCGGCAGCGTTCACAGTAGTATTTTGAAAATTCAGACTTTTTAGTGATCTTTGCCAAACAAAAGGTGAGAGAAGTAACTTATTCATTGATCATCCCTTTAACCAATTTTTTAATTGATCACCCCCAACATGGTATGCTGCCAAAAGAGGTTGGTCATGTGACAATTTCTATTGAGTGACTAACCAGAGCTGTTTATTTATCAATCGACTTTGTTGCTTTTTCAACAACCAGGAGTTTTCTAAATGAAAAGGTTGCCATGTCAGATAAGAAGGAATAATGTTGTCTTGAGGATAATAGGTCTTTAAGTAATGTATACAGGCGTCTCTCGGCCACTCGTCCAGAAAACTACAAATAAATCTCATCAAAAGATTACTTAACATGACTAAGATATTAAATTTCTTCAATTTTCAATCAATTAACATATAATTACGTGGTGTTTACACATGATTTCTTTGATTTTGTGAAGATGACACCTTTGTTCACTGGTGAACTTGTTTTGGGATTCATAATTGACTTTTGATTATCCATGGTTCAGTTATAATGTGTTTGCCTTTCTTGGACCCTAACACCTGTGTTTTTTCATCATTAGGCCGCATATGTATTGATGTATCTATTTACAGTAGACCCCCTTGTCTACTGTAAATAGATACATCAATACATATGCGGCCTAATGATGAAAAAAGCATTTATTTCACATAACAAATATTTATTTTTTAATGTCCTTCCTTGTCAATGCACATAATTCAGTGGTGAATATTAATCACACATTTTCAGAGTTACACACGCACTTTTATAGAGAGGCACACTATATTTGCTCGGCAACCAGTGTGAACAACAGCAAAACAAGTTGCCTAGATTGTGTAAATAAATAAAGAGAAACAAGCACCATGCGGGGATCAAACCCACGTTCACCTTGGAAGCAGCCTTATACACAGGCTCTGCTCTAACCATCTGAGCAATGTGTAAGTTTCAAAGCTCCTGTCTTTCCATGAGGGTGCTGTTAGCTCTAGGCCGCTCGTTTCGCTATCACAACCTTTTCATCTTTTTGGTTAGTTTTTCTTGTTTACGCA
>VCCN01002112.1:5588769-5601935 GCA_006491835.1 Architeuthis dux | reverse complement strand
TTTTTTACTCAATTTTAGATATAAACTTAAAAATAAATTTATCAACACTGTCCAACCCAAAGTTGCCAGATAGTTGCAGACGTTTCTGGTCAAAAACACGCCAAAATGGCCAAATGCCAAAATTGTTTAAAAAACACTGCAATTGCAGTACACACCAAAAATAAGAATTTATTAAAAATATTTCTGCAACAAAGTCAACTTTTTTTGTTTCATACGAATGGCTCTGTAAGTAAAGGGTCAGTTTAGCATTACAATTAATAGAAGTCACCAACCCCCGCATAACCTTTAAGAATTGACTTTTTTCAAACTGACAAATTTCCTGAGGAAACGAAGGTCTTATGGATGGAAAGCACAAAAGATTACTTGCAAAAAATAATTTAAGAAAATTAAATATGGCCAAACTAAAAGGTTCGTGGAAAAATGATTTTCAAAAGGCCCAAATTTGGCAGATCTGGCCATAAAATGGCCAAAATGGCAACTCGTGTCCAACCATTGACTAACTGTGTACACTTAGAGAAAGAAAGAGAAAGAAAGTAGCAAATCAGCCCCTCCTCCTTCTTTGTTTTTCTATTTTTTCATTATCACCACTCAAACACTGTTGCCAATTTAGATGTTTTACATCTAAATTTAGATTGTTTTGGTTGCGTTTAGATGTAAGAAATTGTTTTTAGATGTTGGATATAAATTTAGATTTTTTTAAAATGAGACTTAGATATTTTTAGATTATTTTGGCAAAATCTTGATATTTTGGATGAATGAAGTCTAATTGGTTACAAATGTTTAATTATATTTCATTTTTGTTGTGAAATTTGTTTCGGGTGTTTAACGTTTAACTAATTATTATAATATAAATGAAATAAATTATATTGCATTTCGCTCAATAATTTTCGTTATTCCTGATGCAAGACTTTTTTCAAAGGAAGTCCTTTTTTAAAATCTAAATTAGAAATCGTCAACCAAAACTGTCAACATAGGTTTCTTCAGTTTTTAAGTTTGGTCTGACTGGCTAGCTATAATGTATGTATGTATCACGAGTACGGGCAGCACCAATGGAGTTAGAGGGCTGAAAATTTAAACATTTGCTCCTCACATTATGTCTAGGGAAGACGGTTTTTGTTTTTTTTTAAATTCATCGCCTAAATAGGTTTTTATTGGGGTGGGGCTTAAATTTGCAATGTAAGTTCATGCTAAATTGATCCCTTAGTTTGTGATGGCAGCGTTCGCGCTTCTTTTTTGAGAATTCAGACTTTTTTTAGTGATCACTGCCCCAAAAAAGGCGAGAGAAGTGAATTATTCATTGATCACACCGTTTTCCAATTTTTTTAATTGATCACCCCCAACACGGCCTGCTGCCAAAAGACGTTGGTCACGTGACGATTTCTTTTGAGTGACTAACAAGACCTGTCTAAATTTATTTTTGTTTAAAGTTTTTAGTTTATTGATATTTGTTTCGGGCGTTAACAAAGATTAATTCTAACAGGTTGTTTAATATACATGAAATAAATTATATTGCATTTAGGATGCTATTTACGTCATACAGATGTATGCCTTGATCAGTGTGGTTAATTCGTTCCAAAACCGCACTGTTCAGAGTCTTATAATTTAATGTACTTTTTTCCCAGCTTATACTTAGTTGCATTAATTTGTATAGCAATACCTAAACCGTACTACATCAAAATTCGCACTAACCAGAACTACACTAATCTAGGTATTGTTGTCTTTCTGATGCAATACTTTATAAATCCTAAAGGAGGTAACAAATATAAGGAAGGTAATTCAGTATTTGGAATGCGGAATTTACAGCTGACGCTAACCTAGATTTTAGCCCACTAATTAGCTGATTATCCCCAAGAAAAGTAAGTAGCATTATTGATTTAATATAATTATTATTTGATAATGTTCGTAGTGTTATTATTTATATTTTGATATAGCATGCAGATGCAGTGAATGAAAGGGTGTATTTTGAGATGATTTTTTAGATTATTTTCTGGAGAATTTAGATGTTTTTAGATGATTTTTTGCCTCAATTTCGGATGTAAAAATTTAAAAAGAGTTGGCAACACTGCACACAAGCAAAAGCAACCCGTCGTGTGTTTAAGTGTTCGTTGAGGGAAAGAAAAAAAGCTATGGGGGCACATGTGGTCGTTTTAATTTTCCTACAACAACAACAACAACAACAGACACTTTTTTTGGCCCGTCCTCAACGCTAACATTAATTTCAGCACACAATTTAAAAAGTAACAGCGTTTCTTCTTTTTCTTTTCTCCCCCTGTGTGTAGTGTGCCATAGCCAGCCGGACCGTCCACCAAGTCCGTCATATCTCCCTGTTTCCTCCTCCTAGTGCTGGCCTTGTGAATGTAATTTAAATTTTAAAACTCGGGCACCTGCCGTGAACACCTTGGATAAGTTAAAGAAAAGTTCGAAACGAATAACCAAAGGACAATATCATGAAGTCTTCCCTTACTGACCACTTATTACCAGCCAAAAACCACTGTCCTGATCCAAACAACGTGTGTTGCATCCTTCCGTACAGTCCCTTAAACATAGGGGCTATGAGCGTAATTCGATCGACTGTTATTCCCATATGTCACACAGCTACCACCAACGAAGGTATCGCCATCCTGAACCATAATAACAATTTAAACACTTCTCCAGGCACTACTACTGGTAATAATACCATTGGCAGCCCTAAATTTGCCAACCACAGAAAGAATTCTGGAGATACATTAACTGGAGGACTAAAAGACTTAAAAGAAAAGATGGGTCAGTTGTATGCCCAGAGCCCCAAAGTGGGACCCCGCCAGGAAGAAAGGGGAACCTCTACTCCCAAGGACCCCCACCAGTCACCACAGATACTACGTCGGGATAACGCACATCTGGATTCTTATACAGAGGCTGACATTTTACAAATTCAGTCCAGGTTTGTTGACAATTCTTTTTTTTCAAAATTTAAATCCTTTTCCGAAACTTAAAACTAAGTTTTAGTGAACTTTTTGAAGCTCAGAGAGGGGGGGGGGGTAAAAAGAAGTGCTTGTTTGTTGAAGATTTTGGTCGGGGCGAAGTTGGAATAAAAAGCTATAAAAAAAGACCTGTCTGTAGACCTTCACAAAGAATTTAGGAAATAAATAAAATGCTAATTAAACTTAGAACTTCAAGTAAAAAAAGAAAAAAGAAAAAAAGAAGTTTAATTTAGAATTTAAAGACAATTTTCTCATTTAAAGTTGAGATTTCGGTCTAAATTCGTATTTTTTGGTAACAAAACAAGTCACTTATTCTAATTTAAATGTACAATTATGAAAAACTATGTTTTGTTTTTGATTGTAAGACAAATTAATTATTTAAAATATAGTTGTTGCACTAACAAAATTATCAAATTTATTTTGTTTTTGTCTGAATTTTGTTAGACGAGCGGTGTTTTCAATCATTAATGTGGTTACACACGAGTAAATTAGTCTGAACTAATCAGATACAATTATTTTGTTTTGTTAATGAAAGCTGTGTACATGACATCTCAATTATTTCTGTTGTTACTAAATACTATTTAGTATTTAAAACCTGTGCTACGTTAAGGCGATTGGCATCAAATAATAAATATACACCAAACAAAAAGGACCTGTTTGTTTTGTACTTACTTAATGACACATTTTCTTTTTCTAGCCGAGATCAAATTGTTTTGGAAAATAAAATCTCCAATTGAATCATCACTGCCTACAGAACTTTTTTCCAGGAAGATAGTCACTTTGATCAATCGTACCTCTTTCTGTCACGTTCACCTTACTGAATCTATGTGAGAATAAGTCATTGTCAACCATTATTGTCCATTATTCGCAATTGTTAAGACTAGTCAGGGCCTCTGGAGAGGAATTTCATCAACGGGGGTACAAAGTTTCTTACGGGTTTCCTTCCCTTCTCCATTATTGGTCTTCCTGTTTTTGCCACTTCAGGGCCTTGGTACAATGTCGTACCCTCTGCTTCCCCTTTCATGTGTCCTGAGTAAAGTAACCAAATCATCAAACTAGCCTTAGGTTTAGTGAGGATTTATGTGAGGCCACTCAGTTTTCCGTATGTTGTCTCCCGAAATTATCCAGTTTCACCACACTACAGGCATCAGGGCATGTCCCTGCCCCCTTTTAGTGCAATGGAAAGGTGCTGCCTGGGAGCCCCCCTCCAGAACCAGGCTTCTATACTGTAAAGTATAAATGATCCTAGGGTTAGGTTTTATATAGTCTCGGGTTTTCTTCACTTTGGTTGATCCCCACAAGACTTGTGGCAAAATTGACACACATTAACAAAGACATTTATTCAGTAAGTTTTAATAAATTTTCATTTGGAAAGAAATTTGATGTAAAATTATTTTCTTCCATTGGGGACGGAGCTATTTGTTTTTGAAATTTGTGCTTACATTTTGTACAAAAAAAAACACTTCGAAAATCAATTGTAAAATTTTCAGCGCCAAATATACACTCGCATTTTAAAAATCTACTGAAATTCAACCAATTAATGAAATTTACTAAAGCTTTTGGTATTATTAATTCATTGATAACTGAATTTATTTATGAAAAAGGTTACTTTTGTAAAAGAAAAAAAAGTGTAAATACTTTTTTTGTAAGTATCCCCTTAATTTTATAGCCAAGTCTAAGTCAATCTAGTGAACTTTTGGGGCACATACCCCCTGACTCTAAGAGGCCCAAGGACAGATTTAGGGCGGCCCCGAGTAGGGCATGGCCTAGTGCGTAAATCAGTTGTCCATCTCCAAATTTCCCAAAAGGAGTACACTCTACTCCAGGGTTCCTAACCGGGGTAGGGGGATTTCCAAATTTCCAAAAAGGAAGATATTGTAAACTGAAAAGGACTTGGACAGATTGACTCTCTTGGATGTGTTGTAAATATATAAAAGTTTTGTATAAAATTTACAAAACACTTAGAAAAATTGTTGATTTGTCAAATATCACTTTAATATATCAATGCTATTTTGTAGTAATTTTTGTAAAATTTCAATTTATTTGAAACTGTACATGCATTCATACAGTATATAAAAGAAGTAAAGCACCAAAATAAAGTAATATTTATTTTTACTTCGCGATCCACAATTGTAAAAAATTAGGCACATGAATTTTATCTGACATTTGAAAGCACATACAGCCTCTTTAAGCGGAAACTCAGCCAATCAGAATCCATCTAAGAATGTGTTTCTCCGACAGCCCCCCCCCCCCATGTTGACAAAATCAACTGACGTTGCGGAGTGTATTGTCTGTATCCTTATGTCTCGTCGCCAAAGAAGGGGATTTGTTTCCCAGCACTGGCTACATAAGTTGTATTTAGACAGATAAGAACCCTCATTAACATTTGAAAGAATAAGTTATCTTATAGGCAGGCTAGAATGATTTATCTCTTAGTAATCCCCGAAAGGCAATAAATTATATTCTTATTATATTACCCCTATCATTTAATTCCTGATCGCCAAATGTAGATAAATTCTATGAAGCGACAAATAAAAATAATTATAAAAGCACAAGCCAAAAATAAATCTTCTCAGAATCGTATCACACGTTCATATATTAGACAGTCCCCATATCGATTAAATCAGAGCAACGTTAAATTACTAAACATCTGATATCGTGGAGTGTATTGTCTTTGTTGAAATGTAGTTGCCGTTGGCTTTCACTTCCCGCTGTTTTATGGCTTTCACTTTCCACTGTTCTAAGTATATCTGAGGTAATTTGAATAAGTCTTTCAGGCTGACCCCAAAAAGGAGGACAAACTAACGTCCGGTGCGACCTCGCTCCACCTTAGCTGTACCCCACTAAGGTCGTGAAAAATAAACTTTTCCACAAGTGTTCTCATCCGAATGAATCGGCTCCCTTTTAAATTCTCGGCGTATACACCGAGTTTTATGGTAAATAATAACGATACAAATTTTTTTTGTTCTTGATAGGGTGGGGGGCTCCAAGTTGACCTGTGCCTCGGGCCCCTATTAAGCTTAATCCGGCTCTGGACTTCATTTTTTTAAAAAACTAATTTGTGAAGATAAACTATGAAAATGAAAAATATTGAAAATTATTTTCAATTTCAGTGTTCTGGACGTTTATAAATATTAAAATTCTAAAACTTCAAAATTTAAGAAAACCGTAAGTTTAAAATTAACATTTTTATGAACGTAGTTCCGTCTTGTGTATTGGTGTATGCCTTCTGGTGTACATGTTACGGCTGTTTAGGCCATTTTCAACATCTTAACTTACCTGCTGCAGGGTCAAACTTCTATTCCGATTATTGAATATTATTACTGCAACTTTTGTATTGTATATTTAATAAATAAAACAAAATATAAAAATATTTTTTTTTAGTATAGATGAAAGCCCTTGCGTAACTCAACTGTATTTATTTCAAGATAATTTGTGAAGAGATTATCATTTAAAATATTTTGTTTTGCGATGAAAACTGAAAATCACTCTACGCGTCAAAAAGCAAACAAAAACACTGAGGTTGCCAATTTTTTCTCGCATCGAGTTGTCTTGCGCGGTCTCGATATTTGCCTTTTCTCTTTCGTTCGTGGTCTAACAGCGAAACCACAACCTAACAAGCAGTGTTGCCAACTCAAAAAATATTTTCGCGCTAGTTTGACTGCCAAAAGACGTCAAAAATAGCCAGAAAACTGGCGCAAACGCGCTAATTTAGCGCTTTTTGCACTACAAAACAAGGAAGGCACTGAATCTAGCGCGAAATGCGCTAAATTGGCCACTCCACTTTTACTTCTATTCCGATTGCAACTTTTGTATTGTATATATAATAAATAAAACAAAATTATATATTTTTATTCAAATGGTTCTTCGGACGATTGAACTCTTTCTTGTTGTTTGTGTTGTTAACACGACGTTTTTGAATGTTAATGAGTAAATAAATGACCCTTCTCAAAACTATAGAAAATACATTTTTTAGTATAAATTAAATAAACCTTTGTGTATCTGTAAGATACATTTTCATAGATGTAAGACTTGTTCAGCCGGTAAGAGAGCCGGCTACAAATCACTTGGTCGTGATTTCAAATCAAATAATAAAAATGAAGTCAGTTGGATACGTGACCACATGATATTTTTAGTACCGACTAAATAGCACATGACTGACTGTAGGACAAAAGACGTGTCGAACTTTGACAATTAAGATAACGAAAAAAAGAAAAGAGGGGTACGTGTACGTGATGAGGCTCATTTAATAAAGACGTGTTAAGTAATTGGAGAGCGAACAAGATTAGTGCGGTTGACCGTTACTTTCAGTCCGTCGTACGAAAGTACAGCTTCAAAGTATCAATTTGAACTACATTCATTTGTTCTTAAACGTAACTACTCTATCTTGGTGGGAAAAAACATTTTTGTCAATTTTTTATTTATTTAATAAACTAACTCATTATGTCCCCCGTTATGTTAAATAATAAATCTACTACAGCTGAGTAAGAATCAAATCTTTTTAACCTTTAACAAAATCAACTCCCACCCCAGGGCGTAGCAAGGGTTTTCAGCGACCGGGAGCAAAGGCAGAACCCGGGAATATAATTATTAATTAAAAGGCATTAGACCAGAGGAAATTTTGCAGCCCTTCACACGTGCACCTGGGGGGGGGGGGCTACCCCTCTCGCCCCCATCTTGTCACGCCTCTGCCCACCAACAAAAAAACAACACTTTAAGCTTCATCTAAAAAAAACTTTTAAAAAGCAAAAAAGGCGTCCCAAGATTACTTGCTCACAGTCAGTCACACTAAAGTTTATAGTATAAATAACACACAACAAACAAGTGGGTTTCTTTCTTTTTAGCTGTCGTGTATTTTTTTCTCTAAGTCAACCCGACCAATTTATTTATAAAAGCAAAAGTACAATTGTTACAAATTAACTTTTATAAAGACGGAAAATAGAAAGTTATTGCTGAATAAAACAGGTTTTATATATCGCACTTGCTGAATTATGTGTCAACTAACTTAACTTGTCATTGTCATCCAATAAATAATCTGTGTACATTGTTGTTGACCACTTTGAGGTGTTTTGAACTGTTGAACAACGGCAATTTAGTTGATTGATATTATTTCATTTCATGGAAGTGTTGGTGGGTCATTGCTTTGAATTAAAAAATAAATAAAGTTATGATGAAGAGTACCAACTAAAGATACATCTATTCTAACAGATGTAATAGGGGTTGGCTTTTAATGTGTGAGTATTTTAGAAATGTTTGTATTTGTATGCTAGTTTCTTTTGTTAGGTTGTTCTTGAACATGCTTGAACATGCTAACAGAAACAGTTTACTGTTTCGCATGAAAGGGATCTTGATGTCAAGAATCTGTCTCTAATACCAGGGTGATGGTGTATCTGGTATTTTTGTGGCAGTGACCTCTGTTTGTTGTTGTTTAAAATCGCCCTCGGGTCCCCAAAAACTTCATGCATAGTAGTTTACCTACTGCATTTTTACTAACATAACATTATACACTAACAAATAATTTAAATGTTGGAGACGGCCCCTCAAGGAGACAAGCCCGTCACCCAAATATCTTCAGCTACACCCCTGAGTGAAGCACACATACACAAGCATGTTCATAAGGAAATAACTAAAGAGGCTAGTTAAGTGTATAAACAAATTAAAAAAGGGACGATGGTAAGTATAGTATGTCATGTGACAAGAGACCCCTGACCCAAAAATAGAATCAGGTCAGGCCAATCAAGCAAAAAGAGGACGGTTCAGTTATTTCACCTGATTGTTGCAAACCTTATTGTCCAAGTCCAGTGGACCCAAGCCTTTTCATTAGCAAGGATCCCTTTTATTTAAATGAATTTCCCACTGCCCCGGGATTTTGAAAGTTCTGCCTACTCAACAAGCCCCCCCCCCTATACCTTTGTGCAACTCCAGGGGTCCGCGGACCCCAGTTTCGATACCACAGTAATCTAGACCCTCTATTAACCGCAAGGTATAATTTTCTTTTAAATCACCATTACAAAAAATTAGGGGCAATTGTAACCTTTCCCGTTTCAAAATGGCCGCCGTTCAAGCTTCAGAATAACAGACGCTGATAACGAATTTCATATCAAAGAAGCAGCCGACAATAACCCCAATACTAACTCTGACCCTAAAAACACTAACCCTGCAGCTGGTCATTTTGAAACGGGGAAAGGTAGCAAAGCCAAATTGAGTTTCTTGTTTTTGTAATCTTTGATAAATCACCATTTTTGCTGCATGACCACCCATGCGTGTTTTGGGTTTGTTTTCTTTTTATTTATTTACAAAATTCACCAGACAATTGAGATAAATTTAGGGTTAGGTTTAGGGTTGTTTTTTTTTTCTTTCTAAATCTACTACTCTAATAAATTAGTGTGATTTTTCTGGGTTCGCTGTCCGTAACACTAGACTCTTCCACTCAGTGTTAAAAAAAAATGTCTGATAAAAGTGCCCCCTCCTACCCACCATTTGAAACTATGGACATTTCTGAAACTGAAACTGAAACAAATTCACTATATTTTTCCTTAAGATATCGTTTAAGTAATTCAAATATATCCGTGATTTTTTTTTTTTTTTACTAGTGTGAAATAATGAATAAAATGTATATGCTGCAAACTGAAGATCTGAAGAATAGAAAACGAAACAAAACACCATACGTAAAATTAAATAATTTTATTTTCTGTGTTGACTAAAAATGGCACGTAGAGCTTTTATTTGTTTATTTTTAAACACGAAAATTGAGAATAGTTTAAATCGGATGTTATTGCCGTAAGCAGTTTTGTTGTTCGGAAATAGCTGGATTTATTTCCTCACGCTATTCGCAACCTTAGAGATAAAAGATATCTACAAGTTTTACATTAGAAATTATGAACTAGCCCGTGAAAAAAATCACGGATATATTTGAATTTCTTTGAAACTATTTTATTTTCTAAAAAAAAATAATAGCAGATTTGTTTCAGTTGAAGAGTCCGTAGTTTCAAAAGGTGGGTAGGCGGTACTTTTATCAGCAAAATTTTACCCCTGAGTGAGTTATTTTTAAAAAAAAATTTTTTTTATTTATTATATAGAAGAAAATAATGAATTCGTTTACCGGGAATAGTGCATAGTTTGAAACAGTGGAAATAGTCCTGATCTTTTTATTAAATTTGACTAGTTTTTTTTCCTTCATCCTAATTTTAGTTGTTTTTATACAACTTGACAACAAATAACATAAATTAGGATGAAGGAAAAAAACTAGTCAAATTTAATAAAAAGTGGTGTTACAATACTTCACCCAATAATAATAAAAGATTGATTTATAAAAAAGACTACTAGCTCTCATATGTAAAACAACATAAATATGGTGCAGAGAGTCGGTTGTAGTGAGTTAGTTTATAAGTGTTAATCAGCTTCTGCTAATCCATGAAGTCTTTGTGGCCGATTGGTAAAATCACCTAGGTGTAAACTAGTCTCACTCTGGCAATGAGGGTGTGAGTTCGTTTCACCAAAGGCTTACTCTTTGTTTCTGATTGCGCTGTTATTTGTTTCCATAGAAACAATGGCCTGAATTAATAAGTTGTATAAAACTAAAACTAAAATTAGTATGAAGGAAAAAAAAAACCAGTCAAATTTAATAAAAAGGGGTGTGTTACAATACTTCATACAATAATAATAAGATTGATTTATAGTCCTGATCTTTTTTTTCTTTTCTTCTTCATATGATCCAGTGGAAAAAAAATCACGGATATATATGGATTGAGATGTTTTTTTTATAGCAAAAATACTGAATCTGTTTACCAGAAAAAGTGCGTAGTTTGGAACAGGGGACACTGGACAGGAAGTATTTTTTTCGGCAAAACTTTAAACCCCCACCACAGCCAGTGGAATAGTCCAGTGTTATGAACCAAGAAAATTAGAGTAGTGTAGATTCTTAGCTTTATTGGAATGCGCTGCCTTCGGCCTTTAGTTTGAAGATCAAAGTGTAGTATCTGTTCTTCTCACGTCAACGAAACAGTGATAACTTGGGATTTAGCATCCCAAGTTATCACACTTGAAGTTAATTAGGAGATAGACAAATATGTTTATTTATTTATTATTTGTTTTTTTTTGTTTTTGTTTTTTTAAAAAAAAATCATTTTGTGGTGGGGTCCAATTTTCATTTTTTTTTATGACGGGATACAACACACACTGAAGGAAACTACAATGGCGAAAAAGATCTTGTTGTTTATATAGACAACTCACTTAACTTCACTGCGCATATACAGAACAAAATGAATACAGCAGATAAAACACTTGGCTACATAAGACACTCACTTAAATTCATCGATGAGGAGCGCTTCCTACTGCTGTACAAGTCTCTGGTATGTCCCTATCTGGAGTTTGCTTCCTGCATATGGTCTCCTAACCTGAAGTACAACTCTGACGCCATTGAAAGAGTTCAGAGGAGAGCCACCAAGATCATTCTGAGGTTGGGAGATATATCTTACACTGGAACTGAAACAGCTTAATCTAGAGACCCTTGAATACAGAAGAAAATATGCTGACCTGCTAGAGGTCTATAAAATCCGGAACAACATACATAGAGTGGATACTGATGTTCATTGCTCAAGATGTCCTGATAAGAAAATGCTGACTGGTGTTAGAAGAAATTTCCTCTTGGAAAGAGTGGTAAACGCATGGAACAGCCTAAGTGAAAAGACAGTCACATCCGATAATATCAATATTTTAAAAAATAATCTTTATTCTGATATTGGACATTTAACTACCTTTTTTCTTATTAGTTTAAATCCAGCCCAACTAAACTGAAGCTGGCTTAATGACGCAATTAACTGCTATCAAAAAAAGCCTATTTCAAGTATATTCATATCAACTATGATGACCTTGTTTTGAAATTGATAGTCACTTAATGACTTTATTGACATTTTTGACTATAAAACTTCAAACACCTGTTACTTTCTCGCCATTACCATGACTCAAAGATACCAATTGATAAGTACATAACTATTTTTTTCTATTTTACACTTTTTAAAATTTCTTCGTATTTTTTCCTTATTTTACAAGAACGATAACGTTACTTTCCTATAAATCACCTCATAATGATGCAAAAGATTCCGGCCTTTTTTTTTTTTTTTAAAACTAAATCTTTTATCTATATAAATTCATAACGTCATTATTCAGTCAGCAAAGTATTTTCCGTGGCTTTCTATGAACAAACGCCACCTTTCAACTAGATTGTGTATTCCTTCATATTACCTTGAACCAGGGTTGCCATTTAGCCATGAATTTTTTGGTTTGGCCAATTTAATTTTTGGCCATTCTTTTTTTTTCTTTTGGCATTTTTTTCAATTGAACATTTTATCTAAGTTTTGTGCTTTCCAGCTACACCTTCGTTTCATTAGGAAATTTGTTTGAAAAAAATCAATTTTTCAAGGTTATGCGAGGGGTCCCTATTTACAATTGTAATGCTAAACTGGACCCTTACTTTCTGTCATTTGTACGGAACAAAGAAGTTGACTTTGTTGCAACAGTATTTTTAACAAATTCTTATTTTTGGTGTGTACTGCAGGGTAGCCAGAAAGATGGTCACATGAAAGAAGCCCACACCACATAGAAAATAATTTTTGTTGCGGGTTGGCTTTTTTCCTGTTTGCATTTATGACTGAGGAATTTTCATGTTTGCTTTTATCATGTGAGCATTTTTCATGGAACCGTACTGCAGTATTATATTGCAATAGTTTTGTCATTTGGCTATTTTTTGGCCATTCTTTTGCGTGTTTTTGGCCAGAAACATCTCCAACTATCTGGTAACCCTGGCTTGAACTGAAACAATAGCCAAATACAGTATTTTGTGATAATAATCGACTTTATTCCCACCTGTGCTTACAAAGCTTATTTTTTATTTATTTATCTGTTTTTAATCCACCCCCTGCTCTTTGAAGTCAGTTAAGTGGATTAATATTCTAATCAAGGACAGAGTTGTATTGTTTTTACATGAAAGTATGGCTTTTACGAGGAGTTTTTGTGCACTTAGAGTTGTGTGTTTTTCTCCGTTCTCAATTATTCTCGCACACAGTGACTCTCTCTGTTCTTGAGAAAAGACAACTGACATTATATTTTTTACGATGTCTGCAGTCATGAGTAAATAACTCACGCCCTCTGCCTGGTATAGGCAATGTAGGACGACTTAACCATCAAAAATGCATTGTATCATAAGGA
>VCCN01002112.1:5555223-5565810 GCA_006491835.1 Architeuthis dux | reverse complement strand
GTCGGATTCCCTCACATCCACACTATATATATATATATATATTGAAAGAACTCTGCTTCAATCCCAATCTATTATTTATTTATTTTTTTAAAATAGTGATATGATTCAATCTGTGTGTGATTGTGATTGTTTGTATGCATATATAAATCCCATATCTTTTTACCTGTGACTTTCTTTTTGGTCAACCGATACTAATTGATCCGATAAAAATAAATGCTGAGACGTTCACAACCAGGTTCCTACCCCCCTCCCCACCACCAATGAGAGTCGCAAACACCAATTGCTCATTCTTTTATTTCAACGAGCCATCATGACTCCTCGACCAGGCGGTACATGATGGTAGCAGTGGTTCAGGTAAGAAGTTATTTGTGTAATTTCAACAGGTAGAAGAAACTCCCTCTTTCTCTTCTCTTTCCTCTTTATTTTTCTCTTTTTTTCTCTTTCTTTTTCTCTATCTCTCTCCCATCACTCTTTCTTTCTTTATTTTTTTAAAAGTCTGTGTTAAGGCACAAGCATTTACATCAGACACCAAAGTGAGTTGTGTTTCGTAACATAAAAAGCAGCAAAGAACTACTAATGAGAGAGAGACATAGAAACAGAGAGAGACATGAGGAGAGAGAGAGACATAGACAGACAGACAGTGACAGACATGACAGTCGAAGAAAGAAAATTGAATCGGGTATGAACTATTGTGATTTTAACAAAGAACTGGCCAATCTTTGAATTTTTGTTTTTCTTCTCTGGAAAATTGACAAACGGATTTGAACAATAGCCAAAAAGGAAATTTATTTTTAAAATCTTTCTGAAATTAATTCAGTTAACTGACTAGTTATATTATCATTCTTCCTTTTAACAGAGCTAAGGAAAGGAAAGAAATTTTTTTTTTTTTTTTTGGGAATACCTTAAAAAAAAAAAAAAGATTTCAAAACAATTTATTCAAAAATTCTTTATTAATTTAATTCACTGGTGTTAGATTAATTCTTACTATAACAAAGTTAAAAGAGAAAATTTTTTTTTTTTTAATTTTTTTTAAATATCGCTTAAAAACAAATATTTAAAAAAAATTTATTCGAAGATTCTTTATCAATTTAGTTTGGTTAACTGACGCATTAGATTATCATTCTACCAACGAAGTTAGAAGAAAACATTCTTGTTTTTTTTTTTGTTTTTTTTTTTGGGGGAATTACCTCTCCAAAAAAAAAAGATTAAAAAATCATATTAAAATAAGCAAAGTAATATTTGAATTACTCTTTTAGACATTTACACAAAGAAAAACGAACCCCCCAAAAACAGTTGCAATGGATGAGTCGATGGACTCGGATTCTTACTTTGAACCCGAAAAAAAATCTCCAACTAGGCCTCAGGCAGACATATGGGTTTTGCATCTTCTTTCTCGGTCTTCACTTTTCTTCGGCACCGCAGCTACTCAAAACAACAAGGGCGACTTTATTCCAACACCGACCCCAAAACCCCAGTTTTAGATTTGAAACCCTCCAAAACAAACAGGATCCTTCCGTCACTCGTCTGCGTTTTGAATGCTGTCAGGGATCAAAATTTTCTTTCCTCGATTCGTGCATGTGGAATGATTAACCTTGGATCAATGGCTACTTCCATGTTTTTCAGATTTTTCGGCATTTGTCTGTGAGTGATTCTCCTTAATTCTTTTTTTTTTTTCACTTACGAAGATTCTTGAAAATTTCTTTGGATTATTAATTACTAGTTAACTGTGCCATCAAAAATGATGGCAGATATGAAATATATGGATATACATTGCATTTTAAATATGTGGATAATTGAGATTTGTATTGCAGTGAGCTTGGAGAATAACGTTGTTGACCACATTGTTTTTATTTTAATTACTTTTTATATTATTATTATTATTATTTAAATTCAGCATTTTTACTATGTGAGAACATAAAATTCTATTTTACTACGTCAGTTGCACCACAAACACACATTGCTAATTATTATGTATTCTGTGGATTGATTATTGCAGCATTTTGATTTGTAATACCCGAAGTTTCGTCTGATTTTGTCTGCAGAGATTAGACATTTATGTTGGTATCAAGTTAACTCCTTCATGGCACATTTCAAGTTTATGTGTACATACGTGTGTGTGTATGTAATATCTTGAATATTGCTGTAAAAATTAATGTAACAAAGTATAAGCTGGAAAAACACATTAAATTACAATAAGACCTTGAACAGTGCGGTTTTGATTAGTGTGGTTAAGGTATTGCTGTACAAATTAATGTAACTAAGTATAAGCTGAAAAAAACACATTAAATTATAATAAGACTCGGAGCAGTGCGGTTTTGAACAATACGGAAAATTTTGAAACAAATTAACACTCTAATTAGTGTGTGTATGTATATGTGTGCATGTATGTGGATATGTTGTTCACTAAATTAACTGAAAATAAAAAAGTTTGTGTTTTTGTACCTCGTAACACAGAATTCTAACCAAATGTGCCTCCCAAATATATCCCTTCTATGCTGTGCACCAACAGGCAATAAGTTTGTTTGTTTGTATGAGTTTTTGTCTCCTGTCCTCTCAATCAAAGACAGCAATCTTTGATTTAGATCTTTGCACTCTCTTATCACTTGTTGTCTTGATCAATTGTGCCTTGTAGTGGCATTACTACATTACCATGCTTTTTCACACACTGGTTGTGAGATGGAGTATTTTCAGTATTCCACACACTTTTGATTAGTATCATCTTTTTATCACAAGGTGTTTTGATTACCTACTAGTAGTAGTAGTAGTACTTGTGAGATGAAGTATGTTCATTATTCTGCACACTTTTCAGACTAGTACCTTTTGCCTCCTTTTTTTTTTCTTTTTTTTTTTTTTATACTTTTTTTTTTATCACAATGTTTGATAGGCTCTTTGGTTTTTAGTGTTTGGAATTCTGAAGTGAGATACAAGTTGAAAACCCCTTATCCTAAATGCCTGGGATCAGAAGGGCTTTGAATTTTTTTTTTTTTTTTTTAAATTAAAAATTTTTAAATTTTTATTTTGGAATATTTTCATGTACATAATAATATCTTGGGCCCCTTGTAATGTAATCTTTTCCTTATCTATCATTATTACTTATATACTCATACTCAGGTACCCCCACCTGAAGCCTTTTTTGACATTTTCAACAACATCTTTGTACAGATAAGAGAATAAGCCAAAAATACAGTGATTAATGCATGTAGGTCTGGCAGTGACAATAATTTGTTTTGATTTGGACTTGTTTCTTCTTTTGTTTGTGATGTAAATATAGTTTTGTTTCTAAAAAGTTAAACAAAGATAACCAAGCTTTTATTGAAGGCAGAATTAGTTAAATGCCTTTTGAAATCAGTCTCATCCCTAATGAGGTCAGGTGTGGAATTTTCCACTTAGTTTCATAATTCCATACATTATTTGGCCTAGTATCTTTATCTCTGTTTTCATCCCAATATTTCAACTGAGATGTTCTTTGTCCTTTTTCAAACTCACTTCACTAGCAAATTGGTCTTTGGTGAATAGCTTGCTAAATGTTGCACTGAGTAAAATCTAGACAGATATTTACTCTCTTAAAATGAATTTAAATTATTAAGTTATTCATTTACTCCTGCAAACAAAGTTGGAAGAGGTATATATTAGAGACGAGCAACCAAAACTGTCAACATAGGTTACTTCAGTTTAAGTTGGTCTGGCTGGCTAACTATGTATTTATTTTAAAAAGCTTTCTGATTTTTAACGTATTGTGAGAAATCTTGTTGCCAGCCAGTTGGCATTCAGACAGATTTAATTTGAAACACAAACCACAATAGACAGTTGTCTATATTTGCTAAAAATCAGGCTACAGATCTTAACATTTAAAACTGTGGGCATTCTTTTTCACCTGGCTTCATATTTAGAATGGTTCTAGGGAAATTTGTCGCAAGGATTTATTTCTAGTGGTGGAAATACTATAGGACAAAAGGAACAAATATCCCCACGACTTTAAAATATTGCTATGTTAATAAAATAAAATAGTTTCTATAGTTTTGAGAAGGGTCATTAATATTCAAATGGATTGGCCGAAACGTCATGTTTACAACACAAAGAACAATGAGTTCAATTGTCCGAAGAACCATTTGAAAAATAAAATAGTTTTGGCTGGCTATCTATGTATCTTGAAAATGGCCTAAACAGCCATATCATGTACATCAGAAGACATACACAAGACGGAACTACATTCATTAATTTTAAAATTTTAAGTTTTTAAAAAAAATTTTTGAAGTTTTAGAATTTTAATATTTATAACATCTAGCACACTAATTGTAAATAATTTTCAATATTTTTCATTTTCATAGTGTATTGCTATGTTAAATCTTTATTAACTTGTTCTTGAAATTACATCAGTCTATTATTTTTCAAACTGTCAACATAGGTTTCATCAGTTTTCAAGTGAGGCTGGCTGGCTCTCTATGTATGTATCACTTGTACATGTTGTACCAATCGAGCTAGAAGGCTGGAAATTTGAACATTTACTCCTTATTAGGTCTAGAAAAAAATGCTTCTTTGTTTTGTTTTTTGAAAATTTCCTCCCAAAGCAGGTTTTTAGTGGGGAGTTCAATTTACAATGTAAGTTCATGCTAAATTGGTACCTTAGTTTGTGTCTGGCAGCATTCACGCTTGTTTTTTGAAAATTCCAACTATGTTTTTTAGCGATCACCGCCCAACTAAATGCGGGAGAAGTAATTTATTCATTGATCACCCCTTTTTTTCCAATTTTTAATTGATCACCTTCAACATGGCAAAAGGGTAACGTGATGGTTTCTATTGAGTTAATAACCAGACTTGTTTTTATGTTGGAATAAGATGGGATTAAACTCATCAATTAAATGTGATTTATAATTATACATTAAACATATGGATTAGTATTTCACTTAAATGTAGGCGTGTTAATCAGTTTTAAGTGTTAACTAGGGTTCTCAGTTTGGTAATATATTTTTCGGTGATAACAGAATTGTTTGTAAAAATCCGTAATCGGAAAGAATTTTGTAATTTTTTTTTTTTTTTGTTTTTTTTAATTTTTTTTTTTTTAAGTCAGTTTAAATTATATATATTTTTTTGAACATTACTTATTTAACTTGATCCAATGTGACCCACACTCAACCAAAGTTGTCTCAAAGGCCTTGTAGAGCACAGCGAAAGATATTGTTTTGAGACAGCCAATCACTTGAAAAACCCATGCCACCGAGTTGTCTCAGTGCTCCTACTAGTCAGACATGCCTCTGCTGCTCACGGATATTTTATTTATTTTTTGGTAATTTTTCAACGAAAATATTAAAAAGAGCTGCATATTCTCTTATGGATAACAGTGAAAAACAGAAAAGGAAAGATCTGTTATTATCGATTTAAATATCGTTGCCATTCTAAAATCTGAAAAATTCTAAATTCCGAAAAGTGTTTGGTCCCAATGATTTCATATAAGAGCTTGTGTACCTGTAGTCTGAAGAACACATGAAAGACTGTGACTGTATTGTCTATAACTTTGAGAAGAGTCATTAACATACCACAATCGGACAATCTAATCTCTTCTTTCCATCTTTGATGTTGACCATAATTTTTCTTCTCTGCTCAATAGAGACATGAGAAGGAATCATTTATTTAACAAAGAAAGAAAATGAGAACTTTCCATATTAAAAAATTATGGAATCGGCCATACTGCACATGTTGCTAAAATAAAATAACTTCTTGAAAAGTGTTGTGGTTAACGTTAAAATTTTCGGCCGAAACGTTGTCAACATCAAGGATGGGAAGAAGAGATTAGATTGTCGAAACAAAAGTTGGTACATGAAAGACTTAGTATTTGTATCTGTGCAGATATGGGCAACAAAACTACAGGATGGACTGGGCTGGAATTTGGCACATGTGTGTGTGTGTGTGTGGGTGGGTTTTTTTTCTTTTTTTTTTTTTTCTTATTTATTCTTTAAAAAAATCTCGGGAGTACAATAGGCATATTGAAATTTTGGTGAGGATGTTCGTCCTTTTGTGGTCGAAGATAACCATGGCCTCATTTCTGAGTGGTGCAGTCATAACTTGCACTTGACTTGGATTAAAATGATTGCACACGTTGTTAGCCACACTCTCTTGTCCCTGAGGGCCAGGCAGAACTGATAATAGGCTCAGGCCAGATGGGAAAAGTAGGCCCCCCCCCCATTTCAAACTGCTCATTAAGTATTTTCGTAATCAGTGCTAAATACATATGATTTATGTATGTGCATATACATGTACGCCTCTGGGGTAGGACCTCAAAACCGTAGGCCCAGGCCAAATGCCCCCACTAGACCGCCTTGCTGCCCGGGCCTAGAGGCATGACATAGTCAGAGTGGCTGGAGTCAGACCGGGATGCAGTGGATGACCAGGATGTTCAGCATTTCATGCTTCACAATGTGTTGCTGGTTTACTCTGTGCAGTCTGCTGAGTCCAGTGAAGGGTTGGTCTTATTTAAATTCAGTTGATTATTCAATGAATAACGTATGCTAGAAAATCATTTGTGCTTAACCAAGGATGCCAATTAGTAATCAAAGAACTCAATTTAGTCACAATTTATTTTAAGCAATATTTGAATCTATTAAAAAGACACACAGAATCTTTAAAACATAAAAACTAAGCATATTATACTAATGTTGGTCATGGCCAGTCAAAATCCCTTTGCGGGCCATAGCTTGCCTACTCCAGGTGTAAACATACTGACACAGAATATTTATTAGTTGAAAACCTATATTTGCCCAGTGCCTTTAATAAATGTCTCTTATTATTATTATTATCATCATCATCATATTCTGTTGGCTATAAAAATTATCCATCATTTGATTTCATACTGTCGGCATAGGGAACCACATTATATTCGTGCCTAAATACGAATGTGAGAATAGAGACCAGCAAAGTGTATGTTTAAAAACTCCTGCCTACCATGAGAACTTCGTTAGCTCAGTTGGTAGAGCAGAACCTGCATATAAGGTTGCTTTCAAGATGGACACGGTTTTGATCGCTGCATGGTGCTCATTTCTTTATTTACTTACATGATTTAGGCCACCCGTTTAGCAGTCGTTCACACTGGCGCCAGGCAAATATAGGTTCTCAACTAATAAATGTCTTTTATAATTATCATACATTTATGTATATGCTCATGTCTGTCTATACGATATCTTCAAAAGTTCTCAATGAATTTCAACGAAATTTTGTGGAAGGACAAGCAATAGGCTATGAAAGAAGTGATTCAATCTTGAGATGGATCCATGCACAATTATCTCCCCTACATCGTAGTCATATGTCCATACCACTATAATGTCTCCAAAAGCTCTTAATAAAACTTTGCGGAAAGGTGGGCCATGGGCTAAGGAGTAAATGATTAAATTTTGGGGAGGATCCATGTACAATTACCTCCACTAACAATGGCGTTGGCAGAGGTATATGCTCTCTGAGTGCTTTCTAGTTTTCCAATGAAATTGTTTCATTGTGGTGAATGTTATTTTAAGGTATTGTCTGCTAACTGGAAGGCAAGATCACATGACCCTAGCAAAGGATTATAGGCTACCAAAGGGCTTCCTATGATCTATTTTAATAATAATAATCTCAATTGACCGGTGTTATTGTTATTAATTTATTTCGACATTACATCACATAAAAAGAAGAAATACTCATTGATGTTTTAGTTAATGGAACGACAAATTGAACAAAGTAATTTAAAGTATAGAAATTCTATACTCTAAACTAGAATAAAATCTTAACTAAATATGTTACTTTATAAAATGCAATCATAGTTAGGTATGAACAAAATGTACAAAAATGAAAAAAGACTTCAAGCCTGTAAGCGACATCTGATTTTAAAAAATGTATAGTAGATAATGCAGTACACATATTTGAGTGAAAAAAATAAACAAGATTAAAATGCACGACAGCTGCTCCGTGCAAAAAAAGGCATGTTATTGCCTGCAGCTCCCATAATTTGAAATAGTCAATTTACATAAACCAAAAACAGAATAAAACATATTAGAAATACTGACGGTAAATATTTTTTCATCATTTCACTAGATTGAATTATTTATCCTTGTTATAATATTTTTATATAAGTTTCAGTTGAACCAAGACACAGAAATTTGAGTGAAAAAAATTATTTTACTTAATTTTCCTGTTTTTTTAATCCCAAAGTAAGAATTCCGTTCCAGCAGTTCCTGGATATTTTTCTAAAAAAAAGGTAAACATAATTAGTATCTCCAGGGATATATCTGTAAAATGTGTAAAAATCAACAAAAGCATCATTATATAAAATAGATAAATCATCAAACTAATAAAAGGTGGGGGAGGAGTCATAGGAAAAAAAAATTGTTCTCCAAAATTTGGAATGGAAAATTATTTTATTTTAAAAAAATTTTTACCTTTTAATAAATAAGTATCGAAAATTTTATTAAAATCGAATAATATGCTGATTTTTGAAAGATTTAAAAAAATTTCTCACGTGGCAATTTCATGCTGAAATTTTCGTCATACCTAATAGTTGTATTATATTAAAACCTGTCCATACAGTTTTACTAGCCATGAGAGTAGGCTATGCCAAAATTATCTCGAAACAATTTCAAGTTTAGTTTTGCACAATCATTTAGTGTGCACAAACTTTTGTGACAGGAAAAAATTTGCATGACATAAAATTTTTGCGCACACTGACTTCTAAAAATTAGAGGGAGCATTGTTCAAGACCAGCAGTTCTGAACCTTCTTTGTGTAATTTCGACACGTTCACTCATCCAGATTTACCCCTTTCATAAAATCGGTTTAGTTTAACTCGATTAAACAAACAATCAATGAAAAATATTATTAATAAAATCAGAAAGCACTCAGTATGATGGCTGTTAAAGTTTTCAGCATTTTTAGGGACAGGTAGTTTTGTCAATGTCAAAGGTGAACCCTATTTCATAGAAAAATCTTTAGATCTTTTGCTAAAATATAAAAAAATAATGATCAAATGTAAGAATGAAAGGATTTTTAAGCACATGTTATCGCTAGATAAATCTTTAAATAAGGGTCTAGATTCAAATAGAATTTTAATTATCAGAATGTGTAGCTGCTAGTTTGGCCATGCTGAAATTTACCCCCTTACAACCAAGGAATTTACACCTGTAAATACTACTTAAGAGTAAAAGAAATCTTTGTTTGTTTTTCTACATCAGTGGTATTCAAATTGTGTTTTGCGCAACCTTTCCAGGGGTTCTGCAAAAGAAAGTGACATTTTCGCATATTTACACGTATTCCTTCATATTTTATTTATCTTGTGTGATAATTAATTGTTTATAATTTTCTTAACTAAATTCCAAATACTTATTTTTAATAGTTATGTTAAAATTAAAAACATCTCGGTTATTTACGTCACACGGACATTGTTCAGTCAGTAGTCGTTCATATGTCTATTTTTTCCTCAGTAAGCTTCGTTCTTACTTTTCCATTAAAGTGTTCCATTGGGTTTATACACATTTGGATAATTCCATAAACAAGGCCAAAATCCAATTATTACATGCATATGTAAATATGTAGACGGGAAAGTTGTTTGTTGAAGGGGTTGTTAGACTCAGTAGATCCACTTGTTCGCTGTCAACTTCGATGTAACACAATATAAACGCATACACTTCTTGGTCTTCAATTCACTTTTATTTACACCCAAACATAGAGGTCTACATGCTAGAACGCCAAAACCGCTAACTAATTTGAACACAGTAAAATATCAGAGAAAAGGGATTCCTGAAACGGGAGAGTTCCACTACTGATCATTAACAAAGAAAGCTAACAGTTATCTTTCTTTGTAAATGATATATTAACATATTGACAGGGGTTTACCTATAAAATTTAATTATTGAAAAGGGTTCCCTGAGTAGTTAGTTTGAAGACCACTGTTCTACATTAACCCTGTTGATATCGGTGTCAGGAAATATTTTCATCCAGGCTTGTTATTTGTACCTTAGTGTTTGCAGTTGTGTCCTTTAAGCATTGAGCTACCAACAGCTATGTCCACACGTTTCAAGATGTCATTATACAAATATATTTTATTGATTTAGCTGTGTCACCTGCTAGAGACTGGTTGTTGCACGGAATGACCCATGGTTACATTGCAATAATTACACCAATGCTAAAATCTCTCTCTCTCTCTCTCTCTCTACAACCTGGCCTGCAAAATATGTACAAGTCCTGGTGAGGCTTTAATATTTAGTACAGGTATACCGTAATTAACAGGGTTAATTTGTTCCAATATTTTCCCTAATGTTTCCGCACTGTTCTATGTCTTATTATAATTTAATGTGTTCTTTTTTCCAGCTTATACTTAGTTATATTATTTGGTACAGAAATACCTCAACCATACTGCATCAAAACCGCACTGTTCAAGATCTTATTATAATTTAATGTGTTTTTTTTTTCCAGCTTATACTTAATTACATTAATTGGTACAGAAATACCATAACCGTACTACATCAAAACCACAGTATTCAAGGTAACCTGTACTTTTAACTATCTGTTCATGTAACTCAATGGTATCATACATTGGATTTATTAAACGAACACCCTATTTGATATATAT
>VCCN01002112.1:5434858-5445398 GCA_006491835.1 Architeuthis dux | reverse complement strand
GGAGGCTTGTATAAATTTGTACCTAGAACCAGAATTTGGAAGTGTAAAGTTTTGCATTAAAATAGATGAAACAATTGGTTGGCTGTTCATAAAAATACGCCTATTTGTACAAATGTAACAGTGCAATGGTTGTGCAATTATCTTTTTGCAGAAGACACTTTATTGTTCCAATCCCTAAGCTTGCATCCTTGGAAATTGGAACCATCTAAGTCTGTCAAGAAGCTTAAGCAGATAGCTGACTGTTGTGTTGGGCTCACACTAAAATAATACAAGGGGGATAAATACCTAGAATTATTTCCCTTGTCACCATCTAAGTCATGACTGAATTGAGTTTCTGATCATGCGCCGTGCTGGCGTAAACAAAAAGTGCACACACGTGGAGAAAAAGACCCAGTCATTATTCTCCAGGTGCGAGCCGTGAAAACAATGTTCTTGTTTTTGTCCTTGTCCCTTTTCAGTGAGCCTACCATGAGCTGGGGGACACTACACTGACATATTTTAAGTTTTCAAAATACAGAGTACTGACAGATGGACATTTGGGGAATTATCAAGAACTGCCAGAGCTATGGCCACCAAATTTTCTGTGGTTACTAAGGGGACCCTGGAGGAGGTTTTTAGCAAGTTTTTGAAACCTAAAAATAGCAACCCCAACCCTACTTTCCAACCCTTAACCTACCTACTAATCCCAACACTAAACCTACCTAATAACCCTAACTTATACTTTGTTCAATTTTATTTATCAAGCTTTGCTTGAATAAAAAACAAAAATGAAATTGCCTGATATCAGTAGACCAGTTAAAAAAAAATAAATGCTGTTCTGAGGAATCTTCCTGTCTCTTTCCTTGACTTTAAATTCTCCACCAGCGGCACACTTTGGTAGTTTCCTGTATCAGCAACAACTGAAGCAGCGGCCACATGGAGACGGAAAGGTAATGATAGCCACAATTTTAAAATAAGAACTGGTTTTTCTTGGTACTTTTCATTCAATCTTTGGGGATTGACTTGTATAGACCTAAGCCTGAATTAGCACCTCAATATTTTGGCGTTGACTTATGCACCTGTCAACTTATAGACCGGCATATACACTATGTGGATTTATATTTTATGTGTTATTGATAAAAGTTATGAAATAATTCCCATGCTTCTCGTATTAATTTCAATTCACTTTTTTTCCTTGAAGGTAAACTGTACCTGATTGATTTAGCAGGCTCTGAAAATGTTGAGAAGTCAGGAGTTGATGGTCCGCAGTTATTAGAAGCGGGTTTCATTAATAAATCCCTCAGCACATTCAGTGATGTTATTAATGCTATTTTGCTGAAGAAGACACATATTCCATACCGGAATTCCAAACTGACTCATCTGTTACAAGACTCTCTGGGTAAGTAACATGTACGTTAGAAACATAGTCTGGTATAAGGACATGAGAAGTACTAAAAATGCTTCACAGCAACTGGTTGCTCATAAAAATTATAGATGTGGGTTTGGCTCACAATCCCCTCTTGTTTAATGCACACTGGAGATCGTGGATACCCTTATTTTTCTTTTTAGGCAGATCAGAGGCGTAGCTGAGGTAGGGGATGATTTGGATTTTTAACTCGTGAAGTGTACTATGTGACATCTACTGAACACCTTGGTGCAGTCATGTGACTGTCAATTTGCCTACCCAGAATCCCACATAATGTTCCTTCAAGTAGAAATGGGTCTGGGTTCTTATGGGTTAAATGCTGATTCTTTTCAGAGCAAATCAAATAGGAAACTTAAGATTTATAAAAAGCAGCAAAACCATCAAATGTAAATACCATATTTCCTGGCATCAAAGGTACTATTTATTCCTGAAATGTTATGGTCCAACAGGATCATGGTTACTTTTTCATACGCCTATCCTGTTAGAACCTGTCAACTTCTTCAGTTTTTAAGTCAGTCTGGCTATCTATGTATCACGCGTACAGGCAGCACCAATGGACCTTAGAGGGCTGAAGAGTTCAACATTTTCTCCTTATGTCTAGAAAAAAACGTTAACCCCCAGCCCCCCGATTTTTAGTGGGGAGTTCCATTTACAATGTAAGTTTACTTTAAATTGATCCCTTATTTTGTATCTGGCAGCATTCATGCTTGTTTTTGTTGAAAATTCAGATTTTTTTTTTAGTTTTCACTGCCCAACAAACGGCAAGAGAAGTAACTTTGATTGATCACCCCCAACATGACACGTGTCACTAAACAGACCTGTTTTTATTCTTTTTAAAAAGAAAAATTTTCATATCAAAATTGGGGTTTGTCTTTCAGGCGTCTTCAATGCCTGGAAATATGATGATTGTTTTTAATATAATACTTGTGTTGTGTTGATGGCTCAAACTATTGAAGTACTAAATCTACTTCGCAACTAAAAAAAAAAAAAAATGCAGAAAATTAATTTTCTGCATTTTTTAAAATTTTTTTTTAGACCTCCATGATTGACAATCCTGTGAAGCATTTAAATGTGTTAAGGGGTTTGGGGCTTGTCTCAATCAAAACTTCTGATTCCCAATTTATTCTAAATGTTCAAACAGCAAAACAATAATTTAGAATTTGTCTATTTTAGTAGCACATCAGTTTGTAACAATTACTGAAGTTGTTTTTCAAGATGGTTGGTCATAAAGAAAGGATTTCAATGTCAATGGTAGTTAAGATATTGGACTCTTCAAGGCGTATACATAATTCTATTCAACCGGATCATGTTCAGATCAGGCACCCTAAATTTTCAGTGACATCACCGGTGTCAAGGAAAAATGTGTCTGTTTTCGATTCAACAAAGTTTAAGGTGCCAGATCTGAACATGATCCATTCAATTTTTTTTTCAATCTCCTGACTTCTATTTGAGGTAAATCATAAATGTGAATAAAGAAACAAGCTCTGTATTAACATTTACGATTTGGGCCGCTCATTTAGCAGTCGTTCACACCGGCACTGGGCAAATATAGGTTCTCAACTAATAAATGTCTTTATAATTATATTCTGTCAGATATAAAAATTATCCATCTGATTTCATACTGTCAGCATAGAGAACCACATATTTGTGCCTAAATCCGAACATGAGTAGAGAGACCAGCAAAGTGTAGGATTAAAAGACTCCTGCCTACCAAAAACAATTATTTAAGCTGTTGCTAATCTATTACAGAACAAATAAAAGCAGAAAACTTGACCATTTAAAACTGTATTCTATTAAATTTACCTACAAAGGATATAATTTAGGGTTAGGGTTAGAATTAACAAAAAAAATCAAATATTTTTTCATATTTGTAACACTAAAATGAATATACATTTGAAATTAATAAAATTTTTTAAAAAATGATTAAATAATTTTGCTTTGACATTTCTAACAGTATTTCTCCAAGAAATTTAATAAAATGGTCATGTTTTTTTGCTTTCATTTGTTCTGTAATAGGTTAGCAACAGCTTAAATAATTGTCTACTGAAGTTATCTCCTTTTCAGAATCTTGACAAACCTATTCCAAACCATTACCGAAATGACTTTCATTAAAGGCTCTAAAGGAAATCCTAACATGATTTTTGATATTTTCCACAACCTTGCAAATGTTTAAGTGTTTTTGCTACTGAGAAAATTACTTTAATATTCCAGGAGGCAATAGCAAGACATTGCTCATCACCCAAGTGGCACCAGGTGATGCCTATGTTTCTGAGACACTACAGACCCTGCAATTCGCTCAAAGGATACGTTCTATTCAATGTCTTTCATCTAATACTAAGTCTCGAGAGAGGCTTGACAGTGAGAGAAGTGATGGAAGTGGAAAAAATGAAAACTCCAAGAGTAAAGAAAAGCCAGATGATGAGGTAAATTTGTTTTTAAACTGAAGTTTATTTAAGATTTTCAATTTAGGCATACAGTGATATCCAGAAGATTTGGGAAATTTGACCATGAAATAGAGAAATAAAATATAAATTACTTACCCTAACACTTAGTTGTCACTCTTTTGGCATATATAGTGACCCTGATAGTGAAGGGCAGTGGTAAATGTTGTATAGCCATCTTGGTCCGCGGGAAGAAAAAGAAAGACTCAAAACTTTTTTATAAAAATGAGGATATATTTTTCATAAGATACATTGTGTTGTGGCGGAAAATGAAACGTGGGGGCAATGAGAGCCTACAGACTATACCCAACAGGTTACATTGGTCTTGTGTTTTCGCGGTATATCTCTCTGCCGTTTTTGAGGGCCACTGTGTCACTTTTATCAGGCTCAAACACCACACTGATTTTACAGCCACCACCTGCAAGTTCAGTTGACATCCTGTTTATGACCCCTGAACACCGGATGTGTCTTCCAGTCCCTGACACCTTGCAGCTGATATCCTGTCCACAACTTTCAGCACCCAAAGTCTATACTACATTTGGTTTGCAAGCATTGTTCAAATTCCCTCAAATTTTGGGTAGCACCTATACATTAAATGTTTTTTTATATATTAAATCATAAACTAGAACATTTATCAAATGGTTCTTTGAACACTTGTGGTTTGTGTTGTAAACATGTTTCAGGTGATCCATTCTTCGGTGAAACACCTGGGCCATATTATAAGGGTTACCCCTTTAAAAATAAAAACTGGTTTAACCCATTACAGAAGAATGGATCGGCTGAAACCTTGTTTACAACAAGGAGTTCAATTGTCCGAAGAACTATTTGAATATTAATGACCCTTCTCAAAACTATAGAAAATATTTAGAACATGTATATTTAAATGTTCTTGTTTCTAAGCAAGTCATTTGAACCAAAACGTATTTTCCAAGAAAACCCACTCATTTTATAAGCGTGTTCATTTACACATCGGTTTTATTTTCTACAGACCTATCAAATTTCATAGTTGATCAGCATCTGATTTGATTCTATCCACTTCCATTTGAGCTGAGCTAAAAAAAATATGATTACAAATTTTCATTAAGTATATGGTTCTATTTTTAATATCTCTCAACAAAATTCTATTCTATTCAGACTCTAAAACAAAACTTAAACCTATCTTTTTTTTACTTTCTGAGAAAATGGATTTGTAGAAATTAACGAAAAAGTTATCTCCCTTGCAAAAATCATTTAAAACAATAAATAAATCTTTATTGGATGAACTATTGTAACACCACTTTTTATTAAATTTGGTGAGAATCTAACTAGGTCTCGTATGTAAAAACATAAATATGGTGCAGAGAATGAGTTTATAAGTGAATCGGCTGCTAATCCATGAAATCTTTGTGGCCAATTGGTAAAAGCAGCTAAGCATAAACTAGTCTCCCCCTGGCAATGAGGGCGAGTTTGATTCTCACGGAAGGCTTACTATTTATTTCTGATTGTGCTGTTATTTGTTGCCATAGAAACAGTGGCCCGAATTAATAAGTTGTATAAAAACAAGTAAATTAGGATGAAGGTAAAAAGTAGTCAAATTTAATGAAAAGTGGTGTTACAATAAATCCCACAATGTGATTGTTTTGCTTTAACAATGGCTATTTCAATAACGTTTGAAAAAAAAGACAATGAATGAATAAAAAGTGGATTTTCTTTCGACTTCTTGGATAAAGCATTTATAAATTTGAGAAGGAAATGAAATAATTATCAAGTTTTGCTAAGATCCAGTTCTTTTAAATGACTTTTGCAAGGGAGATAACCCCCTTTTTTGTAGTTGAGGTCATTCATTGTATATTCCAAACCTTTTATGTAATATTCGACCTTGCACTATAGCCCTAGTAATAAAAAAACCTAAGCCATTGTCTACAAGCCTTTAACTTTAGAATATTTCCCTCATTTCTTGGTTATTTAAAACCTGTTAAATTGCAAAAACAAAGTCTCTAATCATAATAATCAGATAAATAACATACCTAAATATCATCTGCAGATTATTTCTTAATTTTACAAGTTGTAATGACTGAATTTGACTTTATAATATAAAGAAATTTGATACCCCACCCTTTGTCTCCAAATTGCAATGACTAAGTTAATTTTACTGATCAATTCCTTTTAAACAATCATTCTAAATATAAATTGGCAGCATTTGATATTTTCAAAACTTAATTTCTTTGCAATATTTATCACTATCAACCTTACAAAACTGACTTTTGAAAATTTTACACTTATCATAGGCATCAGGCAATATAATAACCTATTTTCAATTAAGTTTTTCAGATTCTTAGAAATTGCCATCTTGATCCCTGATATTTAGATGATTTTGCACAATTCTAAACAAAACATGTTAAAAATTATTTTGTAGTCATTATTTCTAAATCTGCTCAAGTTGTTTGGCAAGAAATTAAGCATTAAATAAAAATAATTGTTGCTTTTAAAAATAATTTTGAGAATGTTCCTTCTGATTTCAGAATTCCCCAGAGCCAATGTCAAGCATTCCCCCAAGATTTGCAACCCTGTTTTTGTCAAGTCCAACCAAAAACTCGCCAAAGACAAATGGCACCCCCAAAATCCAAACTAAACGAAGAAAAAGTCTAACATCAAAATCTCAATGTTGACATAATAAATTGTTATGGGAAGGGTGGGTATGATTTTATCGTGAATTATTTTTAGGGATTGCAGGAAGAGAATGTATTTTTTTTAACATTGATACTTAAGTTTTCTAATTTTAATAATTTTTCTTAATGACTGTATAAAATTTGTTTTTAGAATACTTACACAAGTATGTTGTTCATTATTTTATATATTTTAAGTTGTCTGAAACGAGTGAAAGTGACAGATGACCAAATTTGTCTGTTTAGTGGTAACTGTATTTTGCAAATAAAAATTTCACAGGCATAAAACTTTCATTTTTATTTGTTTGAATATACAGTTTGATACATTCAAAAAAAACTGACCAAAAACAAGTGTTAAGAGAATACGTTTATTTCTTACAAAGTTAAAAAATACACTAACAGAAGCCTGACAATCTTGTTCAAATCTATCAAACAGTTATTTTAAACTTGAATAATTCAACTAAAAACAAAACATCAACTATCTTAATTTTTAAAATTCTTCCATCTCTTCTTCTCCCTCTTCCCCCATATCGCCAGAGTCTACGCCCACCTCTTCATAGTCTTTCTCCAGGGCAGCAAGATCTTCCCTGGCTTCAGAAAATTCTCCCTCTTCCATCCCTTCACCAACATACCAATGGACAAAGGCTCGTTTAGCATACATAAGATCAAACTTGTGATCAAGCCGTGCCCATGCCTCTGCAATGGCCGTGGTGTTACTCAACATGCACACAGCACGGTAGACCTTGGCCAGATCCCCTCCAGGAACAACAGTGGGAGCTTGATAATTAATGCCAACCTTGAATCCTGTTGGGCACCAGTCAACAAAGCGGATTGTTCTCTTCGTTTTGATAGTTGCAATGGCTGCATTGACATCTTTAGGGACGGCATCTCCTCTATACAGCATACAACAAGCCATGTATTTGCCATGTCGAGGGTCACACTTGACCATTTGGTTGGCAGGCTCAAAACAAGCAGTGGTGATTTCAGCCACGGTCAGCTGCTCGTGATAGGCTTTCTCAGCTGATACAATCGGAGCATAAGTAACTAAAGGGAAATGAATTCTAGGATAAGGGACCAGATTAGTTTGAAATTCTGTAAGATCCACATTAAGAGCACCATCAAAACGTAGTGAAGCTGTAATGGAGCTGACAACTTGGGCTACTAATCTGTTGAGATTAGTATAAGAGGGTCGTTCAATATCCAGATTACGTCGACAGATGTCATATATAGCTTCATTGTCTACCATGAATGCACAGTCGCTGTGTTCCAATGTTGTGTGTGTTGTCAGAATGGAGTTATAGGGCTCCACTACAGCCGTGGATATTTGTGGAGCTGGGTAGATAGAGAATTCCAGTTTTGATTTCTTTCCATAATCTACACTAAGGCGCTCCATCAACAGAGACGTAAAGCCACTACCTGTGCCACCTCCAAAACTGTGGAAAATAAGGAACCCTTGCAAGCCACTGCACTGGTCAGCCAGTTTTCGAATTCGATCCAGGACCAAGTCAACGATTTCCTTGCCAATTGTGTAGTGGCCACGAGCGTAGTTGTTGGCAGCATCTTCTTTTCCAGTGATTAACTGTTCTGGATGGAATAACTGTCGATAAGTTCCACAGCGGATTTCATCTAAAAGCAAGAACAAGGAATTTTATCTTTTTAAAGTTTAAGCATGAATTTTTGAATTAAACTATAGAAGCTTTTCTAACTACGCTCTTTTCTTCAATGGAATAAAAATATTTTCTATTTGACATATTAAATGTCATTCTATAATTTAACTTTAATGTGAATAAGACAAATTTGTACTTTTTAGCAAATAAAAATATTCCTCCTTTTGAAAAACCATCTTTTACCTTTTACCAGTTCAATCACTTTTTCATATACTTATCTCAGAGCTGTTTTTTCCCACTCTTGGCATGGGACTCAAAGCTGCTACACTCCTAAATGAGAATATATCTAAGGTATCAGAGGTTTGTACTGTTACTGTGATAAAATGATTCTCCCATGTGTATCATTTAGAAATCGGAGAAGGATATTAGATGAATGTGGCAAAAAACTGATAACAATTGGACTGACAAATTATTTCATCTGGGCTTTGCAGAGAAATTAATCAAGCATTACCTAAGTTGTTTCAAAGTGTTAGACTTACCAATCACAGTGGGTTCTAAATCCACAAAGACTGCCCTTGGGACATGTTTGCCAGCTCCAGTCTCACTGAAGAAAGTATTAAATGAATCGTCTCCTCCACCAATGCTCTTATCAGATGGCATCTGTCCATCTGGCTGGATTCCGTGCTCCAAGCAGTACAATTCCCAACAGGCATTACCCATCTGCACGCCAGCCTGGCCAACATGAACACTGATGCATTCTCGCTGAAAATGTCAATCATATTTGCATTGTTATACAGAAAGTAAAATTGAAAAAATTGATTTTGTATTTCCACGAGTTTGTATGACTAAAATTGACCACAGAAAAATATATTGAAAAATAGTAAAATAGGATTTCACCATTTTAGTTTTGATTTGATTGAATGGAAAAAATGTTGGCAAACTCTTTTTGCTATATGAAAAATGGCTTCATTTGTCATAACTTGGATTGTTGTCATTCATGATTTAAAATTCTTATTCTACATCACTTATATTTTCATTTTCTTTTGTTTTAAGATTGTATTCTAATACACATGCCACCAAAATATTGCTATGGCTACTTCCAAGTATTGGCAGACATGTGTTAGAGGGTGGATAATGACTTTCTCCAGCCTTTTAGTTATTACATTTATTCTTAGCAATTGTTATTACTTAGATATTACTTTTGTTGTTAAAACCAGATTTAAAAACCATTAACATAAAGAAATCAGTTTGGAGATCTTAATTTACAAAACTTAAATCTTTTATATCTCCATATAAACTGCATCAAAAATGAAAGTGGGAGTTTCCTTACATTTAAATCAAACAAAACCAATATTTGTTATAATCCATCTATCACATGGCAAATTTGACAGCATTAAACTTCACTTTTCTAAAAACCTCATTTCAAGATGATGTAAAAGACAAAAATAGAGATACAGAAATAAGTGGTCATGTGACTAAATACACACGTCCTATCCTTGTTGAGTCAGAAAATTATAACCAGTTTACAATGCATCCACCATCCTTGGTGGTATAGGAGGAAGATGAGGATGGTTCACGGGAAGGTCTGAACCAAGTTTCATATTAATCCAACACAATACGGCTGAAAAAATTGATATTTAATATTACTAGTTGTTGTGGTAGTAGTAGTAGCAGGAGTGGGGGTGAGGATGGCTCACCCGCGGTCTGGATCAAGTTTCATACCAATCTAACATGATTTGGCTGAGAATATTGATATTAACATATTGGGGCCCCGACCGAAAAGTGTCTTATAAAGATGCATTGGACATATCGGGCAGCTGGTGTTAGATCATGTGACCACTTAATCGAAAAATGAATGGTAGACTAGCAGGAGGGATGGAGTTTTTCGGCTTTTCAAATTTCAATGCAGTAAAGTTTTAAACAAGATAGCAATCTCTGCAATAACTCACCAGGTCCGGCCATTTTGAATGGCTAAATTTAAAATTGCAGACAATTTGGGACAAATCGACGGTTTACTTCTTTCTTACATTTTTTTTTCCTCATTTTTATTAGTTGAAATATTATAAATCATTTAAAATTTTTATCACTACTTTTTACATTCATCTTAATTTTGCTTGGGGATCCCATCTGAGGCTCATTCTTTATTTTCCGATCAATGGTATTTGCTCACCGCTGAAGGGTAATCGATCTGAGCAAAAGTTGCGATAAAAAGTAATTAATAAGATGAAAGTAAAAAGTAGTCATAACATTTTAAAATAATGTTATTACTTTACATCAGTGTGGAGAAACATTGTCAGAAATGACAAAGAAATATTTAATCATTTTATTAATATTAATTTCAACTAACTGTATATTCTTTTCGTTCTCTACTTTCATTTGTTCTGTAATAAAGAAATCTAGTCAGTTTTTAGTAGGTATTTCTGCGCAGAATATGGATAATTG
>VCCN01002112.1:5353165-5365673 GCA_006491835.1 Architeuthis dux | reverse complement strand
CAACAGCTTTATAAATAGTAGTTCACCTACTGTATTTCTACTGGCAATATACAATGACAAATCTCACTAAATGTTGGAGGGAGCCCCTCAAGGAACCAAGCCCCCTGGGACCCCAAATCTGTTTTTAAAATTATTTTTCAGAAATTTCATTTTAACCTCTAAATGGTACAAAAAAGTATTTGATGAAACGGCTGTCGGCGAAAAGCGAAGTCGGCGAAACTGATGTTTGTCAAACAGGTTGTCCCCAAATTGTCTGCATGATGAAACTACTGTGTGTCAGCGACATGTCATTTTGGTGAACGGCCGGACACAAAAATCTCTAGCTACACCCCTGCTCCTGCCCCCCCCCCATCATTTTTCCTTTGTTATGGTCTTGTATCCTTGGGTTTTGAACCAAGCCTCATTTTAGAAATGTTTTAATGCTTTTAATTTACTTCTCTTAATCTGGGTATTTACTTCTTAATCTGGGTATTATTTAGTGACCTTGTGGCATAGAGAAAAATTCTCATCTCTTTATGGAATTTGCTAGTGCTCCAAGTTGAATTAGTAAAGTATGTCAAATCATGAAGAGAGACAAAGAGAAACAAGGACCATAAGTTCAATGATGCGTCCACCATCCTTACATCCATATCTGTGATTTCTGATTCCAAAGGGATTCTAAACAAAGTATTACTATTTTTTTTTTATTAAATTTGACTAGTTTTTACCTTCATCCTAATTTTAGTTGTTTTTATACAACTTATTAATTTAGGCCACTGTTTCCATGGCAACTAGTCAAATTTAATAAAAAAGTGGTGTGTTTGATATTTCATCCAATATTAATAAAGATTTAAAGTATTACTAGTTGTGGAAGTTTAAATTACAGTAAGTGTACAATTTTTATCAATGATTTGTTCTGGAGTCTTAGTGTATGGTTATTTTATTTGATAAGTGGGCTTATAATGAGTATATATAATATTTTTAGCTATAAAGTTAGCTGGAAATTGAACAGTTTAACCGATTTTAGCCATTTTTGAAGACAGTTTTAACTATTAATAACAAGCAATACTTGGCAACACTGTAAAAAACAAATGCTTGATACATAATCTATTTTTTTAATTTTGAGAATTGATTAAATAAATGTTCTCTTAATGACATCACATGCAGCTGGTAAATAAAACACCCCCTAAATAACCCTACCAGAGGTCACCAAACCCTTCAGAAAATCCTTGATCCCTCATCAACACCCTGGTAGGACTGCCAAAAGAAATTTATCGTACTAATACCACAAACTTAAACGTATCAAGTCTTCCAAAAATGTAACAAATCCATAATATATAATTATATATCAACTGATACAATAATTATGATAAGTCAGTATATCACATTTATTTCTTTACCCCAAAAGTTCAATAGACCCCTTCCCAGTGTTTATCACCCCACCCTTTCACCCAGAGCCTTTTATTGACCCCAAGGGGTCTAATTCAATCACTTTGGCAACCATTGCTTTAGAAAAATCCATCAGTTTGTTTATTTTTGTAAATTATTGGTATTGGCTGATGGGTTTTGAACACGGCTGTGAAGTCAGACACAAAACATCAGACTCCGACACCTCTGGCTTTAAAATGGCTAAAATTGGCTAAATTTTGAATTTCCAGCTATGTTATTTAATTATATTTTTTAATAAAAAATATACTTTCTTAAACCTTTAATACTGTGTTTAAGTACCATTTACATCCGTATAATCAAGGGTTACACATTTTCAAAAATAGAAAAATAATTTGCAAGTAATTTTTTGTGCTTTCGTTTTCTCATGAAATTTGTCAGTTTTGAAAAGTTAATTTTTTAAGGTTTTGCAGAGGGTTTATTTACATTCAAGCAGGCCTTCCACAGGAAGTAGCTTAAAAACCGACCTATTGGGCGGGTTTTCAAGTAGTAATGTTACAATTTACATTTACTCAGAGTTGGAGTCAGAGCTGGTATATTTTTACTGACTCCGACTCCAATAATCAGTAAAATTTTTCCGACTCCAATAAACCAACATTCCCCGGCCTCCATCTCCACAGCCCTGGTTTTGAAACAAGCTTTTTTTTTTAGAAATTTTTTAATGCTTTTAATTTAGTTCTTAATCTGACTATTATTTAGTGACCTTGTGGCAGAAGAGAAAAATCTCATCTCTTTATTTTTGCTAGTGCTCCAAGTTGAATTAGAACTGCCAAAGTCAGTACAGTTATCCCTTGCCACATGCGGAGGTTTGGTGCAATGTGGCTGGGCGGGGGCACTAAATGGCAAATAATTTTTGTTGACCGACACAAAACCCTTTCGGTTCCCAAAACCATAAATCTTTTCCCATAAATATTTTGATAAACAAACACTTTACCATTCCAAAATTGTAAATGTACAAATAAATAAATGAATACATTAAAGCATGCAGTAAGAAAAATATACAGTTAATTAACAAAAACCATAAATTTCATAGAATTACAGTACAGTGAATTGGAAAAAGAATTTAATGTCTAAAATACTGTTTGACTAACTGGTTTGTGAGTGTAAACAAGTTTTCAACCACGATTATCTCCGGGTTTATATTGTCTACATAAATAATTTTTAGTTGATAATTTGCTACAATCTTTCTTCTTATTAATAACACAAGGATTATTACGATAACATTAATAGATTACAATTCCCAAACATTTTTATCAACATGTCAATTGTCTGTGGTAGTTGCTAATGCTATATTATAAATATATATGCATTTATGATTTCCTAAACTTTTTACATTTTGTTTATACTGTAAATATTTCTACGGTGCGGTTTTTTGTGGTACGCTGCAAAACTCCACAAAATATTCCCATTGAATTATTCAAGACTGAACTGCGAATGATGAAAAACCCCAAATCACATTTATTTGAGATCACTTTAGCAACTCCTGCTTTAGACCCTGGGAAAGTCTTTCAAAATCCATCACTTAGTTTATTTTTGTAAAATCTCTCATGTCAAGTAAATATCTAGCAATCATACCCAGGGAAAAATGTCACATATTTTCCCAGGACATTCTTTCATTTGATCTACAAATGACATTTGATACAAGCAAGTCTATAAATAACAAGAAATATTTTTTTATTTTTCTGTAAAAAACACTAAGAATCTGAAAAGTAACTCTATATCTTAAAAACAATATACATATACCCCCATATATATATACATATGTGTGTGTGTATCACTTTCGTCTACATCACTTTAGCAAATATCACGTTTGTCCCAATGATATCTCCAAAAGTTCTCAATGAAGTTTTGTCCAAGGGTTGGCCATTGGCTAAGGAAGAATTGATGAAATTTTTCGATTGAGAGATATTTTTTCTTTTTTTTTTTTTAATAAAAAAAATAAGAAAAAAGGAGGAAAAAATCCTTGGATCCACCACAAAATCTCATCAATTCTTCATTAGCCAATGGCCAACCATTTGACAAAATTTAATTGAAATTCATTGAAAACTTTTGGAGATATTCTTGGGATTTAAGTGATTTAGACAAAATTGATATTTGCTAAAGTGATGTAGACGAAAGTACCGTAACCCATAAAGTTGAACATTCACCCTTTCATACCTTGTGTCAAACTAAGCTAAACTTAGTAAATATCAAGTATATTTTGCTTCAGTATTTACAGTGTATATACAGCTTAGTTCGACACAAGTCTACAGTAGCGGGGCACCCAGTGAGGATCAAACTCATTACACTAGTAATGGTCAGCATCACATGCTTGTTAACCATTACTACACTGATTGTGAAACTAAGAATTTCATGAAATTACTGAAATGCTCAGGGATTACATGAAATCACTAGTTTTACAATCTTGCTATAACAAAGTAAGCCAGGGAGAAGGTGTTCGATTTAGTCTTGGCAGACTCATTACAAACAAACACAGAAAAACGTGTTTGTTTCGACAACAAGTGAATAGTTGGGCTTAAATTCATCACTGGTGATTAAATATTGTAGCTGGGAAAGAGACATTAGATATATTAAATGCAAGTTACCCTATGATATCCGGAACATTAGCAGGCTTTAAATCAAAGATAAAAACTTTCTTGTTTCGAGACTTTCATAATTATATGAACTCAGCAAATAAATACACTTCGTAACTAACTCCTGCCGTGTGTTTTGTAAAAAAACTTCATTGACAAGTTGCATTTCTTACTCTTCTTTAATAGGCCTTATATCTTTACTGCAATTGATTGCACATGTTTTCAAGCTCTTTTGTCCAGTGGGGACTTAAGTATTGAAGTCCCGAGAAAGAGTGTTTTCTATATAAATGTATTAAAAAACCTGGTTTCATTCTGGTTGAACAAAGAAAATGCAGAGCAACATAATGTTTTTAATATTTTCTAAGTACAGTACAATTGTGGCCTTGTGTCAAACAAAGTTGTATATACACTCTAAATACTGAAGCAGAATATACTAGTTTAGTTTGACAAGGGCACCCAGTGGGGATCAAACTCATTACACTAGTAATGGTCAGCATCACAAGCTTGTTAACTATTACTAGGGATTTCACAATCTTCATCATCATCAGCTGTTATAAATCCATTGCTGGACAAAGGCCTTTCCCCATCTTCTTCCATGACGACCTAGATTGTGTTGACCTCTGCCACGGCTTGCCGGCAAACTTTTCTATTTCATCTCTCCATCTTGTATCTGGTCTTTTCCTACAGCGTTTACTGTCCCATGGGCATCACTCTGTTAGCCTTTTCTCCCATCTATTGTCATCTCTTCTTGCTAGGTGACCAGCCCATCTCCATTTTTGCTGCTTAATTATTTGTATAATATCCTTCACTCTAGTCCTCCCTCTGATCCATGTTGATCTTTTTCTCTCTCTTAGAGTTATCCCTAGCATTGCTCTTTCCATGGCTCTCTGTGCTATTCTAAGTTGGTTTTCAGCTTGTTTTGTTAATTTCCATGTTTTGCATCTGTAGGTCATGGCTGGTATTATTATGCAACCATTATATACTCTACGTTTTAAGCACATTGACAGGGTACTCTTCAAAATGTCTATTCATACCGAATGCTTTCCAACCTATCATTATGCACTGTTTTATTTTGCAGTCATGGTCTTTTTCTAATTTTATTATCTGTCCTAGATAGATGTATTCATCAACCTCTTCTAGGGCCTCTCCTATCTTTATGACCTTTTTGGGGACTTTATTGTTAAACATTACTTTTGTCTTTGTTCTGTTCATCTTTAACATATATAAATGATAATTATACTGTAATTATAAAAATAATTATCTACCCCAATGTATAAAAATGTTCAATTTTTTAAAATTGACCATTTAATTAAATATTTGAAATTAGTTTCTAGATAATTTGTGTGACTGCCATTTCCAGACATTTTAAAGCTGCATCAAAAAGGTCAGACAAACAGATAAACAGGTCTGGTTAGACACTCAATAGAAACTACCATTATGTGACCAAAATCTTTTGGCAGCATACCTTGTTGGGGTGATCAATTAAAAAATTGGAAAAAGGGGTGACAAAATATGAATGACCAAAGAAAGAAACAGGTCTGGTTAGTCACTCAATAGAAACCGTCACGAGACCAATGTCTTTTGACTGGATGGAAAAATTGGAAAAAGGGGTGATCAATAAATAAGTTACTTCTCTCAACTTTTGTTGGATCACTGAAAAGTCCAAATTTAAAAAAAAACAAAAACAAGCATGAACGCTGCCAGATACAATCTAAGGGAGCAATTTAGCATAAACTTACATTCTAAATTGAACTTGCGTATATGGATTAATCATTAGGCTGAATACGCTTAAACCTAGGGACCTTGAAGGGAGCGGGCCATTGAGCCCCCACAAAAAACGGTTCAATGGAGTGTACATGCAAGTATTTTGGATGATATTTCAATACTTTTGCATATATAACTAATGGCAGATTAACCATCATGATGAGTAGGCTTATGGTTTAATTGAGTTTACACGCGAGATGCTTAACATCCCATGGAGAGATCACAAGACAGCACAGAACATTAGAGAAAAAACAGGAGTCAGAGATATCATAGAATCCATTATAAAACTCAAATGGCAATGGGCAGGCCATGTTGCAAGAATGACAGACAATCACTGGACATCACGGCTCACAACATGGATTCCCAGAGATCATATGCAAAATTGTAGCCGGCAGAAAATAAGATGGTGTGACGACATAGACAGGTTCTGGAGATATTGGCGCCACAATGCCCCTCCAATGATAGGGAGGTCTGGCGAATATTGGGGAAGGTCTATGTCCAACGACAGACTTTAAAAGACTGACAATGATGATATTTCAGTACATTTGCATATATTTTTTTCATATCTGAGTATTACAAATACTACAAATTTTCTTTTCTATAGTTTTGAGAAGGTCATTAATATTCAAATGGTTCTTTGGGCAATTGAACTCCTTCGGCCAAAACATATTTACAACACAAACAATAAGAAGGATTATAAAAATATTTTTTGGCAACAGAGTTTCAATGCTGTAGAGTTTGGTCATAAATAATACCTGATAATATCTGTTTTGATTGTGTAATGTTCCACCAGTAATAATAAAACCCTGCTATATTTGGTTTAGAAGAAAATTAACTTTATATTAAAAAAGTGGTAGGGGGTGTATTTATGTATGGGCAATACTGTAACTAATTGTGAAAAGTGATAGTGGAGAAAAAAACAACCCAAAACCGGGTATGGTTAGTCACTCAATAGAAACCATCACTTGACCAAAATCTTTATACTGAGTTGAGGGTGATCAATTAAAAAATTGATCAAAGGGGATGATCAATGAATAAGTTACTTCTCTCAACTTTTGTCGGATCACTAAAAAGTCTGAATTTTCAAAAAACAAGCACAAATATAGCCGGACACAAACTAAGCAACCAATTTAACATAAACTTGGATTGTAAATTGAACGCCCATCTAAAAACTTATTGTCTGTAAACAATGGACCATTCCACTTAAAGTTACAGAAAAATAGAAACAAGCAGAAAAATCGTCAGTAACTTTAAGTGGAATGGTCCATTGTTCACAGAGAAAATAAACTGAGCTCTTCCTGCCACAGTTAATGGGTTAACTTATGCAATAATTTATAAATTTCATTAATGTGGTCATCTAATTAATAAAATTAGATGACCACATTAATGAAATTTATAAATTAGACTATACAAGTTAAAAGGTTACAACAATTATTATACATGTGGTCAATGGTCATCTGTTTTATAATGAAAAAACAAATTCTGAAGTGTAATTTTTAATTACAAACAATTATATTCAGTAAGGATTAAAAAAAAAAAAAAAAAAAAATTGGTACTTAAACAATTACATAATCTTGTAAAAGCAGCTTTCCAGTAAAGTAGTTTAGAGTTGAAGAGTAAGGTCAAAAGCCTGAGGGTCCCCAGGAAGTGATGGAAGCTGACATGGTTTGGTCATGTCATGCGTCACGGCAGCCTATGCAAGCCCCATCATGTAGGGCACGGTCTGGTGTTGGGCTAACAATGGAAAGGCTGGTCCGATAACGTTAATGAGTGTTCAGATAAGTGGACAAACAAGGCCATGTCAGAACTCTCATTGCAGGCCAGGGATAGACTGGCATGGAGGAGGACCTCAGCTTCTTTTTCTGAGTTAAGAGGTTATTTATACAGGCTCCCCTTGTTATAGAGCGGTTTGTTATATCATGGTTTATGTTACAACATGGGTGAATGGTGGGCCCGAAAATAATCTAGCTCCAAAACAGCTAGATTTAGTTCTAAAAACTGCTAGATTTAGCTAAGAACTGCTAAATTTAGCTAAAGAACAGCTAGATGTAGCACCAAAATAGTAAGATTTAGCACCACAATAGCTTAATTGGTTGTGACTCAGTTATAAACGTAGTTGACTTTCTTGGATCCCAACACCCGCATTATAAAGGGGGATGCCTGTACTTTTATTACATATTTTTTTGAATATGAATATTTATAGATTATTATGTAAGTAAAAATGATAGGTAAAAATTATCACAATGTAAAAATATTCTATAATGTTAGAAAAAACAAAACAAAACCTAACAGAACAGAACAGAAACACACATAGAACAGGAGCATAGAACAGGAGCAGAGAACAGGAGCAGAGAACTGAAAATACACACATAGAACAAAAAACACACGTAAGACAAAATGCATGCACAAAACAAAACACACACAAAAAACAATACACACACACAAAGCAAAACACATCAAACCCACAGATTTTGGCCTTTTGAAAAATTGAACATTTTTGTGTAAATAATAAAAAAGGAAAAGAAATAATATTGTAATTTCAGCAAATATTTTGCTTTTCAATTAAAACTTTTCTGAAAAATCTTATTAAAAAATTTAGAATAAATGAAAGATGCCAACATTAGACAAATAGATAACTGATGAATGTATAAACATATGTCATTCAAATGGAATTTCCTTTTGTATATATACACCCCCACCCTCACACACATACACCCAAGTGCAAAAGATGCCAATGTATATATAAAAAAGATAGAAACAAAACTTTTACATATTTTCATAAGATTAAATGCTTTGCAGATCTCAGGTGAAGTTAATTTTTTTGCTATCAGCCCCTGAATCTTTCTCCTGAACCCCCTTCATCTCCAGTTACGAAGTGGGTAGGGCCGAATTTAACTGATAGGGCCTGGTGCACAGGGTTGCCAGATGACTTTTGCTGCAGAAAACCAAATGTATATGGTCTTAGGACTAAATTAGGTAGTTTTTGTGAGGGAAAGAATTCAATCTATTGAGGAGTATCGAAAATTCGGTGGATGTGGGGGGGGGTGCCTAAGCATGAGATTTCTTGATAGTAAAGGTCTTTAAAACTGAGGTAAGAGTGACTCCATTTAAATACGATCATGGCAAATAAATGATAAACAAAAGAGACAAACATTTCTTTATTCAAACAAGGGTGTAGATTTAGTTAATGTTTATGTGTGTGTGTGTGTGTGTGTGTGTGTGTGTGTGTGTAAAAGTCCATTGTCTGTGTGTACGTTTTCGTGTGATTCAGCGTTTATTGTTTATGTGCACGTGTGTGTAAATATGTAAAAGTCCTTTGTTCAGGTATTTGTTTTAGTGTAGGTTTGCAACTGTGTAAATAAAATGTTTTGGCTAAAAAGTATTTCATGATGACAATGTATGCATGTGAAATAAAGTGGGATTGTCTTACTTATTTTGGGCTGAATTATTGGTTTGATAGGAAAATCTGGGGTTCTGGCTCCAGGACCACAAGGTCTGAGAGCCAAGGGTGGAAAAGGCGGAACAAGATTCGGAACGTCTTTACATGATGACAAACTGGGAGGAAAGTGATAGATTCAAAATTAGCTCTCCATCATGTGATGGCTCGTTGGCCCCTGATTGGCTGCTGCATGTGAGGATTCATAGGTGTCAGGGGCTCGAGTTACTGTGGAGAGAGCTCCCTTCATAGGAAACAACTCCACATTGACCCACTACAGCTTTAGTACCAAAATAATCAAATAACTTGAAATTCATCACCAGACTAAGCTTGCAGGAAATAGATTAAAATACATTTTTTTTATCTATTGTTAATGTATGTATATTTATGTTGTATCATATCATTTGTGTAAGGAATTGTTATCTTTTGTAGTATCAAATTCTTATTTCTGGAACCAAATAGCTTCGTTCAGTATCAAATTTACCCAATTTTGATATTGAAAAGTTCTAAATGGCGACCCTGCCAGTACATAACATTTCTTGGGGGCCTTTCTATTTTTTATTTAGCTATTATTTTCAAACAAATCAAAACAAAAATGAAATATTCATAAAATTATATTTAATTTAACATAAAATCCTTTAAATTATGAATCAATAATGTATTTCTATGTAACATAATAAAATAAATCTTCCATGTAAGGTGTAACATAATAAAATAAATCTTCCACGTAACATTATAAATCCTCAAACAAAGTGAAACACAGAAAAAAATAAAAATATTTTTTTTAAAGATATTTTTCTGGACAGGCCCCTATAATCTTGGAGCCGTGTGCAGCTACACTATTTGCGCTACACTATTTGCACTGCCTTATGCACAGCCCTGGAAGTGGGACTGTGTGTGTGGCAGGATTAGGAAAAAAAGGATTAAGAAACCTGATAATCAGAGATTAGTAATATAATCCCTTTTCTGAGAGACACTAAGCTTCATCCCCACATTCTCATTAGGGTGTCTGGGGCACCGTGGCATAGAGCAGTAGTTAGTTGGACTAGCTCACTAACCATTACTAATGTATCCATTTTTATATCAGTGAATCTTTTTCATGGGGATTAACTAGTGTTATATAAATTAAGAGTGAGGAAAGTCAGGGGTAGGCAACCTACAGCCTGCAAAGAAATTCGACCAGCCTGTGAGCAAATATTGGGATACTATGCTTACTGCTTATGTTTTTAAAGGGTCTTTGTGTTTCTTTAATAGATTCAAAAGATGCCTTTATTGAAACAAACTGTGACTAAATTCAATTCTTTGATTACTAATTGGCATCTTTGGTTAAGCAGCACAAATGATTTTCTAGGGTGCATTTTTCATTGAATTGAGGCAAAATAGTTCATATATAGCTACAATGCAGGGGAGGTAACAGTTTTAGTTTTGATTTATGAAAAAATATCTCAATAAAAAATAAATTCCTGGATCCATCCCCAAATTCTTCCTTAGCCTATGGCCTACCCTTCTATAAAATATCATTAAAATTCCTTGAAATCTTTTGGAAATAGTGGAAAAACAAGAGTTACTACATATAAATATAAAATAAAGTGAAAAAATATCTCTCAATTGAAAAAATTCTTGGATCCATCCAAAGATTTCAATAAATTCCTCCTTACCCCATGACACTATTCCAGAAAATTTCATTGAGAACTTTTGGAGATATTGTGTGGACAAATAGAAAAACATCTGCCTGCTTGTTCAAATATTTATGACAAGTACTCTACTTATCAGCAAAATTCTAAACTAAGGAAGATTCCATTGTTGCGGACAGAGAAACAGAAAAAAAATCACGCTGTTTATTATATAGATCAGAGGTAGCCAACCAGCGCCATGCCACCCACTAGTGGGTGATAGACCCATTACTGGGTCGCAAGGTCAGGTATTATCCCCGTCTTACTTCTGCTACTTTTAGCTATTTAAAATTGCCGTTAAGTTGCTAACTGGATTTTAAATATTAGTGGGCGGTACAGAAACTTTACCCTCACAAAAGATTGCAAAAGTGGGCGCTAGGTATAAAAATGTTAGCGCCCACTGATATAGATAGATGTCTGTCATCAGATGTGGGTTTTCTAACTGAGAAAATATGTAAAGATCTTCATAAACAAGAGAAAAAAAAATTACAACTGATTCTTGAAAATGGAATGTAAAGACTTCAAGATAAATCTATGGGAGAAGTATTTTGGTGCGAACATCCGGCATAAATAAAAGAAAATATTTCTCATAATAGGTCTGGTTAGTCACTCAATAGAAACTGTCACATGACCAACGTCTTTTGGCAGCATGCCTTGTTGGGGGTGATCAATTAAAAAATTGGAAAAAGTGGCAATCAATGAATAAGTTATTCCTCTAGCCCTTTTCTGTGCTGTGATCACTAAAAAGTCCAAATTTTCAAAAGAACTAGCCTGAAATTTGCTGGACACAAACTAAGGGACCAATTTGGCATACATTTACATTGTAAATTGAACCCCCCACTAAAAACCTATTTGGGGGGGGGGATTTGGGTGGAAAAAAGTTTGAATTTAAAAAAAACCCAAAAAAACCCACAAACACCAACACTGGGATCAATTTATCATAAACTTACATTGCAAAAACCTAGGGGGGGTTGAAAACAAAAATAACGTTTTTTATAGACATAAATAAATGTTAAAATTTTCAGCCCTCTAGCGCCATTGATGCGGGTTGGGCGTGCGATACATACACTGCCAGCCTAACTTAAAAACTGAAGAAACTTATGATGACAGTTTTGGTTGACAGTTTCTAATTTCTCATAAGAGGTGATGTGGGTGGAGACAAGTTCAGCCTTTCTCAACTGGCGGTTCCATGGAACCCTATGGTTCCACGAGAGGTTGTTAGGGTATTGTCAATAACTTTGAGAAGAGTCATTAACATTCCAACTTTTGTGTTAATATCAAAGATGGGAAGAAGAGATTAGATTGTCTGAACAAATGTTGGAAGGGGGTTAACCCTTTATAAGGCAGCCCTAAACATATTTTAGATATCAAAACAACCTTTTTGTATGTTAAACTAGACCTAATTACAAGATATTTTAAGTTGCAAGTTTACTGAAATTCTTTTGTTTATGGGGACAAAACCCCCTCTGATGAAGTAATCATATATGGTGCTGTGCCGATAAAGTGACCAAAAATGGAAAATATAAAAAAAATTAAAGTTAAATAAAACATAAAATTAAAGAATAACATTCAATATAATGAATGGATACAAAAAATTGATATTTACAAAAGAAATAAAATCTCCGAGTTGATTTTAA
>VCCN01002112.1:5270162-5303000 GCA_006491835.1 Architeuthis dux | reverse complement strand
TGGCTTTCTTGGACCCCAACACCTGCATTATAATGGGGGACAGCTATAATAATCTTATATTGGGAGAATTAATCATTCTGATTATTGGAACACTTTCTTAGTAGCAAAATCTTTATCTCACTGTGTGCATGCACTGCGATTACTCAACAATTGGTCACTGTACAAAGTTGACATTCGCCAGATATATTAGTCAGTACACATTTTTGGATCAGCAGTTCTCGAAAAATCTAAGAAAAGACAAAATAACATTAAAAATTATAGATCTTAATTCATAGTTTCTATAAATTATCACCCTTGACTTCTGTTCTTTAGATTTATTTAAATTTATATATATAATATCTAAATTGGCAACACTGAAGAGACATAACCAAAATAATTTGAAGCCATAGTTTCAACTGATGGATGGAAAATTATTTTCAATGACAATTATGACAGGCTGTTCCATACACCATAAAGTCCGGCCCCTTCCAAACAGGTATCCGGCATGTTCATAGCAGGTGATTTCATAGCCAAATCAGTAGTCGTGGCCGTTTCATAGCCGTAACAGATTCTTAGGATAAATCAGATGTTACTATGTATTTTTAATCATTGTTTAAATTTTACAATTTTTTTTTTTTAAATCGGACCTCATCATTTCAGTGATAATTACTACACAAGTTTATTTTAAAAGATTTAAAACTTATTACTCTCAAAAGCTTTGAATAACATTGTAAAAATTACAGAATGATTAAAAATACGTAGTTAAATTATTTATGCTGCTCTATGCTGCTTTATACATGACCAACGTCTTCATTAAGTTTGATAGCTTAGCGACATCAAATTTATCCTGCTATGAAAAGTGGCTATGAAATAGACACGACTATTAATTTGGCTATGAATGTTCTGTAACCCTTCCAAACAGGCACCTAGTTTATTCTGATCACAGAAATCCTTTCTTAGTAGCAAAACCTTTTATAATTGTAGAAAAGAGATTAATCCAGCATTATCAAAATTTTTTTCATCCAAAATCCCAGATTCTTTTAACAAGGAATAAAAGAATTAGTTTCATAGATGGCTTTCGTTATTGTTAACAACAAGAATTATGTTCTTGACAAAGGAATTAACATTTGTTACAATTGAACAGGATTTTATTCGGTTTCAAATCCAACCTATCAACCAGTGTTACATTTGGCTTTCATTAGTGATGTACCAGAATATCAATCTGGTCGGATATCCAGTACCAGATTCACAAAAAATGAATGAGTGGGTGAGAGAAAGAAAGAAAATGTTGCAAATAACACTTTTGAAAATTCGGCCAAGTGGCTGAAAGTTACATTTTTCTATTTATGCGTGACGTGTACAGACCTAATCGTTCATAGCAGAAACTTAAAATTTTGGGCACACACACACACACACCTTTTTTTAAATTTTAAATTCAGCCTAGTGGCTGAAATAGCTGCATTTTTCTATATATGTATGCGTCATGTGTACAAAAGTTGAAATATTTTCAAAAATTATAAGCCAACTCATTTAAGCTTCAGTCAGGGTGGAATTTGACCCGGAAGCAGCCAGTCTGGTTTCCTGTTTACTGTTCTATGCATGAATGACAGGAGCTTTTGCTTTACTTAAACCATCATATTTGTTGTTGACTATTTAAACCATTTTAAAATTAAACCATGAAAAAATATGGAAAATGGCTATTATTCCCTTCAAACTTTGCTTTCATGGCCAGGAACAATAATATTCATATGTAATTGTTTTTCTTAAGTCATGTGATTAAAAATGTGAAAATTTGCCCGTTGTCCAATTGAAAATAAGCAGTTTTCAAATTATCACTGTCCTGGTCGCAAAAGTAAAGTTTGAAGGGAATAATCAATCAGAAAATAACACTTATTACCCAGGAACAAAAAATATAATTTTAAAAAGTTGTACAGTGTTATTTAAATGAGAAATCAGCAGAATTCAAATTATTTTTGATAAATTTTCAAATGGCTCATATCTTTACATTAGGAATAGAGACATACAAGTTGTATGGCTGGTATTGTTGACTTTGCAAATACAAAAGTGGACTGACCTTAAGTAGGCATGAAGTGTGAAATTACTTGTTAACACACAAAAGCTCAAATTCAAACCTGACATATTTATACTAAATTGGCAAGTTAAAGAACTAATGTTCACATCAGACATAAATAAGTGGTATCCCAGGATTCTTTGCTGAAAGCAGATACTATTTCCCTTCTAACCACTCGACTTCACTTCTTGTTTTCATTCGCTGCAATCCACTCCATCATTGCAGGCGCCATCTTTGCCATTCTTGTCGAAGTCTTCTGCTTCCTGTTGTCCAAAAAAGGACATTTTCTGCTTAAGGCTCAACAAGCAGCTCTCAGACATCAAAGACACTGGAGCTATTAATTGGTGTGCAATTGGCATCTTGTTAGTTTAGGGAAGGAGAGGACATCTTTTGGCAAAAACTCTAAGAAGTTGAAGGCAAGGAAAAGCCACTATAGTTATTTTAACTAGTTCGCCTTGTGGTGTCGCATATATTATTTTACAATGAGGTTAATATTCCTTCTTTTTTAGTATAACTTATACTATAAGCAAGATTTTGTGCAAGACTGTCAATTGAGAATGATATGCGGATGTGTCTCTGAAACTGTGCCTAAAATTGAATTACCAATTGGAGAGAGTCAAGCGCATCCATCTCATTAAAAATGTAACATTAAATTACTAGCAAATACTAAATGTCTATATGGTACCGCCAGACAGGACCACGGGTGTTAACTTATTTTAATTTTTTATATCCAAAATCCCTGCATGGCGCTCGTTTCTTTATTCGTTTATACAATCTAGGCCACCCGTTTAGCAATTGCTAACACCAATGCAAAGCTGATATGGGTTCCCAATTAATTAATAATTGTCTTTATAATTATCATATTCTGTCAGATATAAAATGCATGCAATTTCTTAAACCCTGAAAATAGGGGAAACAATGTGCAATGTGAATTTTGCACACATATACAGTCTATTTGGAGCCTACTGGAACTGTTTTCGACACTGGGTGAAGTCAAAAGTTAAAAAAGGAAGTGGTTCAACCAAAAATCGACCATTATAAAATAGTATAATAGATGACATGAACAGAAAGGGTTTGAATTCATGAAGCAGACAAACATCATTTTGTGTTTGCAAACAGAAAAGCTAAAATTGTTCTGTTACTTATGAGCCTGAAAAACAGACAGACATACTGTATATGCCAGTGTATAAGTTGACCTTTTAAGCATAAAGAATTTTCCCTAATGGATCATATTAGTCTGTTTAGACCAGCCATGGGCAAACTGTGGCCTGTGGGCCTCGTGCAGCCCTTTTGACTTTCTGAATGGCACGCTTAATTCCATGAGGAAAATAATGTTTTATTAAAATTTCATCTAAGTAAAAAGGGAACCTTTTTTGAAGAAACGAGAAAATTCCAGGATAAGTGGACAAATGATTACTTCTTTGTTGAAGTAAAAAACAGACCAAGGTGTCTATATATTCTGAATCCGACTCTGCATTTAAAGAATTTATCATTAAGCGTCATTACATAACTAAACATTCTGGGTATGATAGATTTAAAGGAGATATCAGAAAGCTTAAAATTGAAACACTAAAGAAACAAATTGGTATCCTAAAAAGCAAACAGAGCTCAGTGAAATGGTGCATGCAAGCTATGTTGTTAGCAAAAAAGTTGCTAATATTCTAAAAGTTATTCTCATGGTGAATTTGTGGCACGGTTTATGATTAGCAATATCTAATGCGTCAAGTTCATAAGGTCTAAACCAGGCATATATTTTATCCTCTTATCGCTGAAAAATTTAAAAACACATAAACACACAAACTAAAACTAACATGGTTCCTGCTTTTGCTCAGTAACTTATGGTTTTGAATTTACCTAAAGATCCAAATTCTGTATATTTGTTGGTTTGTTACCATAATACAGCGAAAATGTTATCAATCATTTTTGATGGGTTCTATGCTAGAATAATAAATGTGTCTATCAAGACTATCTTGCTAGCCACTACTCTATGGCAAGATGCCCAGGATTTCTATTCATATGACCTTCATTCCTGTTTTAAGCTCATATTCAATTAGGCTTTTTAATATAATTGGGACAGGAAGCAGACAATCAGGTTTAGACAGGGGTGGAAAGGTTGGGGTATCAGGGAATAAAAGTAGCGAGATGAGCAGGCATTCAATGAATAGCAGTCAAGTGGATGGTCTTCGGATTAAGGGATTAGGGGGATTAAGAACACCTGAAGCAAATTAATCCGGTGTAGATTTAGAGCAGGAATTTTAAAGAGGCTCAACAATAACGGCCCAGAAAATAATTAGAAACCGTCAACCAAAACTGTCAACATAGCTTTCTTCAGTTTTTAAGCTGGTCTATGTATGTATGTATGCGCATACAGGCCACACTACCCTACCCCCCCCCCCAAAAAAAAAATAGGTTTTTAGTAGGGGGGATTCAATCTGCAATGTAAATTTATGCAAAATTGGTCCCTTGGTTTGTACCCGACAGCATTCATGCTTGTTTTTTTGAAATTCACACTTTTTTTAGTGATCACTGCCCAACTAAAGGCAAGAGAATCAATTTTCCAATTTTTTAATTGATCATCCCCAACATCTGCCAAAAGATGTTGGTCATGTGACGGTTTCTATTGAGTGATTAAGTCAGACCGTATTGATATTTACTGAGCTTAGAATAGTATGGCACAAAGCTAAAAGAATGGGGCACCCAGTGAGGATGAAACTCACTAAAGCAGTAATGGTCTGTGAGACGAGCTTGATAAAATATTTCATATCAAAATTCAATTCAGTGCCCATTCCAAAAGTGGATGTTTGGAAAGAGCCGGACTTTATGGTGTGTTGAGCAGTCTGCCATAATAGTCATGTGAAATAATTTTCTGTCCGTTGTAAAAAACTATGGTTTCAAAGTATTTTGGTTATTTCTCTTCAGTTTTGCCAATCTAGATATTTTATATCTAATTTATATCTATAATTTTAAATAAAAGATCTATAATTTTAAAATTTAATTTTATTAGATTTCTCGAGAACCGCTGATCCAAAAACTTTAAACAAGACACTGCACTATCTTGTGTTGTGTTTAGACTAATATATCTGGTGAATGTCAACTTTGTATAATGGTCAGTTGTCGAGTAACCACAGTACATACACACACCCAGAGACAGACCAAGATTTGTTAGATTAGAGAAAAGTTTGTATTTGCTTGATAGGATTACACATTTAGGTATTTTAAACTACATCTAATTAGAGCTAACTATTTATAAATCACCCTTACACTAGGTTTTCCAGATGTCTTTTGCCATACAAGACCAAATTCGTATAGTCTTAGGACCAAATTAAGTAGGTGACTTCGTTTTTCCACCATAACAACAAGAACAATCCTCACCTAATTTGGTTGTCTGTCCCGTTACGTTAAACTAAACCGATATGTAAAATTAACATTGGACCAAAGAAAAAAAAAAAAAAAAAAAAAAAAAAAAAAAAAAAAAAAAAAAAATGCGGATAGTTTAAATAAATAGGAATGAAAGCTACTATTTACAATTAAGAAAACCATTGGTATGAATAGAAAAAAATTAAACAAAAAAACAAAAAACAAACATTAATTACAGTGTACCATTACCAACATGGATATTCATGGCATGTTGCTGAGTATATGTACAAGCATTATTAATTACTAGATGATTATAACCTGTGTATGATTTATTAGACAAATAAGTCAAAACTTTCATTCACTATAATGATTGCATAGTGATGCAGCTAATACTAAATGTATCTCTAGAAAGGCAATGCAGATTACTCCAGAGAGGCAATGCAGATTATTTTACTCTAGAAATGCAATGCAGATTACTCCAGAGAGGCAATGCAGATTATTTTACTCTAGAAATGCAATGCAGATTATTTTGCTCCAGAAATGCAATGCAGATTATTTGTATAAGATCATTTGTCCAATGATAGGGCAGGTTTTAGCTAGTTATATATTTCCTATATTAAATTATCTGTGGGTCCCGACTTCTGCACCACTGTATATTACATAGCATATCTTCAGTGTTTGGCTGGCCACTAGAGCCTGTATTCAAGTTTCAACTGTTATTTTCAGGTTTCTATAATTGTTTACTTATATAACCTACTTGGTAGATTAGATAATTGCTTATCTCCCACTGTGTTCAAGATCAGTCAAAAACCAGAATTTTTAATACTGATTTTCAAGGTAGGCAGGCCTCACTTGTAAGATTGATGCAAAACAATCTTTCTTCTCCCAATTGGTCTTGCGCTATGTAAAGCTAATCTAATGAATATTAAAATTATATTTATTTCATGCTCGAATGAGTATGTCATCAGAAATTGGGTTGTTAATGTTACACATGAAATGTTTTTTTTACATCATAGAGAATAATGCTAAAATTGAAAGATTTACTAATGTAATTGCATTTTTGGCAGATTCAAAATAGAGATATAATTTCTTATTATTGGAGGTTTTTGAACCCTTTACAGCAATTGTGTCTACCCAAGAAGTTAAAGTAATTTTCAAGAATGATTTCAAATTAGGACATAATGCTGCTCAAGCTGCTGCTAACGTCACTAAAGCATTTGGAGTTGTAATGTTTATGTATATATGTATGTAAAATCAATAAACACGCTGAAGCAGCTCCCATTCTGTTTCCGGTCCCAGAAACGCAGACTGGAAGTTGGAATGGGGAATGCACACTTCTTGACAAGAGCCCTGAGCAACACGTATCCTTTGTTCCGTCTCTTTTCTTAACACGCTAAATAAAGTTATGAACCAAACGCGTTCAGACTAATCACAGCTAAAACAGAAAGAACAAAGCAAACTAAATACCAGATGACATTATATGAGTGAGCACTAATAGTGCAAACTGTTCAGCATTGGTTCAATAGGTTTAGCTCTGGAAATATGAATACCAATAATAAACCTTGAGGGAGGCTCCAGTCCCGGAACAGTCCCGAAAAACAATTTGAACCATCCCGAAATGAAATGTAAACCGTCCCATACCATTACTTTGTTAGTTATTAGTAGCATAATAAAAACACCATTAAAATGTTGAGGAAATAAATAATTGTCAAACTCCAGTCCAAACCCAGAGTTGACTTTGTTTTTGCTACTGTAACAACGACAACAATCCTCACCACATTTTTTAAAAAAAGAAAAGAAAGATATATTTGTATAACACAACACATTTTACCATCCCCGGGATGACGTTAATTTTGCCCTTATCTTCCATATTCATTTGACATTTTTCCAACTTTCTTTGACCTTCTTATCCGTAAAAGGTTCAATAATACGGAAGCCGTAATTCGTGCTTTTACTGGATTTGCGACCACAAAACAAAGAATTTTATAGAGATGGCATATTAGCATCAGAGGATCAGAGGAAAAAGGCCATTGCTCCAAATGGGTCATATTTTGATTAAATATTTACCAATTTTTGTTGTTTATGTCATCCTTCATCTTACTATTCAAAAAATGACATTTAATAACCAACAACGTAATAGTTGGGCACAGACACCGACCTTTGTTACCAATGATGTGCACAGACATTTAGAAGGGCAGGGCTCAGTTGAAAAAAGGCCACTCCGACATTTAGTGCCATAGTTCCTAACCTGGGGGCCGTGGACCCTTGAGAGTCCATAAAGGTTCCCTTAGTTTCACCCTGCTTATAGGGCTTTATGCATAGCATAAATATGAAACCCAAAATACTTATCGATTCATATTTACAAATGTAAAAATAAGACTTTAATATAACAGGCATGTATACTTAACTGGAAAAAAAATACCACTAATTACCATAACAGGAGAGATGATAACTATATAACTGCACCTAAATCTACCAAATAAAATGTATTACTACTATTACCATAAATTACAATAACATTAAGTTCTACTAGTTCTGCCAGTAGCTGAAAGCTAAGTGCTAGTAATGTGACTTTTATTAAAATATATCTTTGAATTTTGACTAAAAGGGCACTTTTGATATGAAGAAGAAAAAGGGCAGGGGCTCAAGCCCCCACCACAAGTCCCTCACCTATGCAAGTTTGTTACTGCTGAGAAATACTGTATCATGCTAGTTACTAATCTTTGCTTCATCAGCCGTTATAAGTCCACTGGTGGACAAAGGCCTTTTCCATCTCCTTCCATGATGACCTAGATCATGCTAACATATGCCGCATCTTGCCAGCAAACTTTTCTATTTCATCTCTCCATCTTGAATCTGGTCTTTTCCTACTGCGTTTACTGTACCATGGACACCAATTGTCATCTCTTCTTGCTAGGTGACCATCCCATCTCCATTCTTGCTGCTTTATTATTTGTATAATATACTTCACTCTAGTCCTCCCTCTGATACATGTTGATCTTTTTCTATCTCTTAGGGTTATTCCTAGCATTGCTCTTTCCATGTGCTATTCTAAGTTGGTTTTCTGCTTGTCCTGTTAATTTCCATGTTTCACATGTAGGTCATGGCTGGTATTATGCAACCATTATATACTTTACACTTTAAGCACATTGGCAGGGTACTCTTCAAAATGTCTATTCATACCTAATGCTTTCCAACCTATCATTATGCATGTTTTATTTCGCAGTCATGGTCTTTCTCTAGCTTGATTACCTGGCCTAGGTAGATGTATTCATCAACCTCTTATGGCGCAAATCCAGATTTTGTTATGCTAATCTTCCAAGTGGAAAGAATCTGCCTGCCTAGAAAATCAGCATTTTAATTATTGGCTTTTGATATTTACTAAGCTTTATGTATTAATACAATGCAAGGCCGAATACGTGTAAATTGGGATTAGCATGCCAATGTCACAGATCTTTAGCATCTAGATACAATTGAAGACGTCTGTATGTGTGTATGCACTGTGATTACTCGACAACTGGCCATTGTATGAAGTTGATATTCACCAGATATTAGTCAGCACATCAGGCATTGCCATGTTGGGTTTTAAGCTGTTTGGATCAGCAGTTCGAGAAAACTAATAAAAATAAATTTAAAAAATTTACAGATTATAGATCTTTTATTTTATCTAAAATTATAGATCTAAATTTAGATATAAAATATCTAAATTGGCAACGCTGAAGAGACAATACTTTGAAGCCGTAGTTTGGTACGACAGACAGAAATTAATTTTACATTTTTATTATAGCAGGCTGCGCAAAACCCCTTCCAAATGGGCACTGCCTTTTTTTTGTAGTGAATTCCATCTTTACTGAGAGCTTCATATTTGTGACTTTGTGCCAGATATATATAAGGAAATTCCAAATGTATTGAGAATTATTATTTATTATTTTCATAACACGTGTTTCAGCTCTTTTGAGAGCCTCATCAAGTTCATATTTTGGCGGGGGAGGGGGTTTAAAGAAAAAATATATAAGTATTTTTTAACTTTGTAAATTCTTATGAGGGCTTCTTAAACAGTCCATCTTTTTTTCATATTCTGGCAAGACTATTGTATGTAGGTTTCTAACGGCTACATATCATGTGTGTGTACTTTGAACTCACACACACTCTGGTCATTTGAGTGAAATCACTTGACCCATATATATTTTCTTTGGAGCACCCAGGTTTTAGATTTCCCTAAACCAAAGTTAATCTTTCCAAGTACAACTCTCAGATAACCAAGTTACTGGGCATATATAGCACCAAGATCCACTCCAAAGAGATGCACTCCTATCTTTATTTTCATTGCAACATTGTACTGTGCTTGCTTTGCATCAATCCTTTTACTGCAAGCACAAACAGAGAAAAAAAAAGATATATTGAATCTTCTCCAGTGCATATCGCTAATCTTACTTTTTCTACCTCTCACTAGCATCAGCACTATTACTACTGCTACCAGATTACTATGCTACGCTTATTTGTTATTGTTTATTATCTAAACTAACATTCATTTGGAGTCAAATATATTTAATAATAGTCCTAATATTAGTTCTATTTACATGTTCATTCATTTTATTTGCAGACCTAAAACATGTATATGGGGCATTATACTGTGAAAAGGTATTAAAAAGTCATTTTTGTTCTTTACCATCCAACATTTTATTCTTCAAAATAATCACTAAAATAGGCTCCATCGAAATCGTGCCAACAAAGTTTAGAAAAGGCACATTGGTCAACAAATGTCCGTTGAACTATGAGAATGCATATAAATCCAAGGCCCTTGGGAGCCTACTTATTTCAGATATAAGCAGCCGACAGACGGATTTTGTCAGTCGCGACCTTTCGACTCACACATTTCACCTGCATGCAAGGAAAATCTAACAATCATCATGGCAAGCAAGCAAGTTACTGATTTGACTCACACACATGCATACATTTGCATACACTCACTCATCTATGCACATGCTTGCATATACACACATTATCAACAACTTATTGACTTTTTCATTCCAGTCAAACTGAACATTTCTTAAATGTAAGACGCATTATTTTTCCCCAATCAATGTTCATTCATTGTTATTATTCTTGAATAAATCATATATGTTATATACATTTGTCTATTCATTTATTTAATTGAACAAGGCTGAATTTATAATTGTAGACAGAGAGATATGTTCTGCCATATTCCTCTATGGATTCATGTCCCTACAAAGAGGTGACACAAGGCCTTACAAGCATAAACCTCCATTGCAAACTGAACCCACCCAAAACTTTTCTTGAGGGGAATTTTCAAAAACGAATATGAATTGATTTTTAATTAAATTTGACTAGTTTTTACTTTCATCTTAACCCTTTATAGGGCAGCCCTAAAAATATTTTAGATATCAAAACAACCTTTTTGTATGTTAAACTAGACCTAATTACAAGATATTTTCAGTTGCAAGTTTTCTGAAACTTTTTTAGTTATAGGGGGTAAAACCCCCTCTGATGAAGTGATCATATATGGTGCCTCGCCCAAAAAGTGGACAAAAATGGAAAATATAAAAAATTAAAAAATTAAAAAATGAAAGTAGAAAGTTAAAAACATAGGATTAAAAGAATAACATTCAATATAATGAATAAATACAAAAAATTGATATTGACAAAATAAATAACACCCCCGGGTTGATTTTAAAATGTTATTGTGCAGGCCAAATACAGGCTAATTTAATGGGGTGTGGTATGTCTCAAAACAGTTTCTGTCTTTGTTCAAGCACAAAGTGTACTTTACAAAGCTTGCAGACCACAGTGGTGCAGATTATGTTGTCTTTGTAGCTACAATATTTGCATGTGGCTGATGTATCCTCAGGTGATCATATATAGTCACTTGCCCCATAAAGGTTTAATTTCAGTTGTTTTTATATACAACTTTCAATTCAGGCCGTTGTTTCAAATTTAATTAAAACAACTGCAATTAAGATGAAGGTAAAAACTAGTCAAATTTAATTAAAAATAATGTGTTACAATTACTTCATCCAATAATAATAAAGATTGATAATATAAATTTGTTTGCATCCATCCAAAATGTGGGGTAGCAGTAAACATCACGAGATAAGTGTTAAATTATATATCTACATCTGTTTATACTATAAATAAAATAGGTTTTGTTGTTTGTTGACCTTGGCTACTTAAAGATATTTAGGCTTGTCATATATTTAATTTAAATTCTACTTCCTTCATAGGATTTGTGCAAAGCAGCAGAGGAAATTGGTAACACATGCTTCCTACCCAGAAATTATTGTTTGTATTGCCGGCCTGAACAGAAAGGGGCTTACTCCTCCTGGCAGAGGCAAAGGGGGACGCTTTCGTAAAGAATATGGATATTGTAAAGTGAGTCAAGGGGTGAGGGGACACTTTAGCACAAAATATTACTATTTTAAAGAGGATTCGCAAAAGATTAATACAAAGTAAACATGAATGTACTCTATTGTCTTTTATAGATTTTGAATAAAATTGCTTGCCATTACCTTTTCATAAATTGTTCTAGTTCTTTTATTCTGTTCTGTTACTTGTTATGTACATGTATATACCCTTACACAAATAATATGTATATTGCACTATTACTGTATATGTATCTGTATCTTGCACTATTACTGTATATGTATATGTATATTGCACTATTCCTGTATACGTATATTGCACTATTCCTGTATACGTATATTGCACTATTACTGTATACGTATATTGCACATAATATATGTACTTATTACAGTACTCTATTATCTTATATACATTTTGGATAAAATTGTTTGCCATTATCTTTTTTCAAAGGGAGATAACTCCTACACAATATATTAACAACTGTTACTTAGACAAATTACGAGTTAATACCCATGAAAAAATTCAAGATATATTTGAATTTCTAAGAAAAAAAAATAATAGCAAATTTTTTTCAGTTGAAGAACCCATAGTTTCAAATGATGGGAAGAAAATACTTTTATCAGCAAAATTTTACCTCCGAGTGAGAGAGTCAAGTGTTACGGACAGCAAACCAAGAAAATCACACTGTTCATTATATAAGTAACTTATCAGACCATCTATACTGGAAGATCGGATAAGGATTAAACTCACAAACAACAGCCAGCAAGATTTTCAAATGCCCTACTTGTTAATCCCATTTGAAAAAATTCAGATATATTTGGATTGAGATTTTATTTATCTAAAAAAATACTGAATTTGTTTATCAGGAATAATACGTAGATTGAAACAATGGGCAGGAAGTAATTTTTTTCAGCAAAACTGTTTTTTTCAAGACATAATAAGGAGAAAATGTTTAAATTTTCAGCCCTCTAGCTCCATTGGTGTGGCCTGTATGCAGGATACATACATAAATAGGTTTCTTTCTTGGTTGAGGGTTTCTAACAATAAAATTCAATAAAAAATAATTTCCAAAAGTAGATGTTCAACTTTTTAATACAATAAAGATGTTATCCTAATTTCCAAAGATGCAGTCCAAGTTGGAGTGGGCTTGGTTTTTCTCCCGTAACAAGAAGAACAAGAACTAAACCTCATCTAATTCAGGGGAGTAAACTCTTGTTTGTCCTATCACGTCTCATTAAACCAAACCTATATATAAAATTAACATTTCCCTACCGATTTGAAATCATGACCTAGTGATTGCTAGGCAGCTCTCTTACCAACTGAGCCAAACAGACAAATCTTATATATTAATGAATTTAATTATTATATATACAATACCAAAGTGGCGGTAATCATCTTCAGTCAGAATAGAAGTAGGAGCGGAGTTTGACTCTGCGGCAACAGAGATTGTTTTGTTTTTAAAATTCTGCCTGTGTTGGCTGTTAGCTGCTTTGATGTATTGTCCCCCTTTCCTAATGTATACAAACAATCTGATGGACATACTTAATCCTTAAAGTTTTAAAACCATGTCAGTGTTATCTTGGCCTATTGGTGAGTCATCAGGCTTCTGAAATCTGCGTCAGAGTTAAAATTGCAGTAGTTCCACTTAATGTTATCTATCGGCAGGGCTTGAAATTAACGTTGTCCTGTCATCCTGGGGACAGTAAAAATGTGTTCGGGATGAATAGATATCTTCCCCGGGATGGAAGTGATTTAAAGAAAGAAAAGACACGACTACTAATCACTGTAGGGGAATGTTAATTTTAATCCCATAAATTTGGTGAGAATTGTTCTTGTCATTCTTGTTGATTTTGTTACAGTAGAAAAACAAAGTCAACTCCAGGTTTGGACTGGAGTTTGACAATTATTTATTTCCTCAACATTTTAACAGTGTTTTATTATGCTACTAACAACTATAGATGATAATAAAGTAAAGAAACAACATTTTGATTTTGAGACAGTTTACATTTCCTTCGGGACGGTTATAATTCTTAGTCTGGAGCCTTGGTTGGACATACTTAATCCTTAAAATTTTAAAACCATGTCAGTGTTATTGTGGCCTATTGGCGAGTCATCAGGCTTCTGAAGTCTGTGTTAGAGTTCGCATTGTAGCAGATAAAATTAACCCCTTAATTTTATTTATTGGTTTCTTTCAGCATAACAAAATCTCATAACCAGCGGGAATTGATATGTTAAGTTAAAAAAAGAAGTGTATAATAAAAGAAATGATTTATTCTGTGTATTGAGTTTTATTTATTATTCATTCATTATTATTTAATCCTATATCGTGCCAGGAATTAAAATTTTACTGCATGGCATAATTCTTTCTTGTGCATGGCCGTGCAGCTTAGAGGGAAGACTGGTGAAGACTAACTGAAAGAACCCAGGCTTTGTCATAAGAACTGTTACTATGAAAACAGAAATGGAGGTTGAGTCACAAATGCATGTACAACAGGGATGTACAGAATGGGGGGGGGGTAGACAATATTACCTGCGCTCACCTTATATTTGTTTCAGCTGTGTTTATTGTGAGATGAACAGGTCATCTGAATAAATGGTATGGAAACCTATTTAATATAAGGAACAAGCTTATAGATAATTGGATCTACATTAAAAAGAAAAAATGTCATGGTGTTCCCTTTACATTAATGATATGAATAACTGTTAAATTCATATAAAAAAATTAAAATCTTAAATCAAGGAAATTAGACAATATTACTAACACTAACCTAGGAATTCATTTCAGATAACCTGTGCTCACCTAATATTTGCTTCAGCTGTGTTCATTGTGTGATGAACAGGTCATCTGAATAAATGGTATGGAAACCTATCTATGAACACAGCTTGGTATAGAGATGCAAAAGCATTATGTTGGAGAAATCTTTTTTGCTTCTACTAATTTTTATTAAAGATGTCTTTCCTTTCCCAGGCTCATTACAACATATTTGGAAATTTTGATAACATTGCATTTTTTTTAGATGGACCTGTATTCGTATATGTTTCAGCTAACCTGTGCCCACCTTTATATTTGTTCATGGAAACCTATGAACACAGCGGCAGCGACCGTTTTTGGCCAGGTAATCCAATGCACTTGCAAAGATTAAAAAAAAAAACAAGATTTCCAGACCTTATCTGAAATGAACATCCCCCCCAATGCTTGTCAACAAATTTGTTCCATGGTTGCCAAATTAGCCATTTTTTGGATTTCCAATTTCAGCTGATAAAAATCTACAATAGCTGATTAAATCTGGTGAGATTAATAAATATTAATAGATATTCAATTTTTATTAATAATTTTTTCTGGTGTCTTCGTGTATAGTTATTTTATAAATGGGCTTCAAATGAGTATATGTATTATTATGGATATAAATCAGACAAGATAATATTTATGACAATTTTGGAAAATTTATTTTATATGTTTCGCCTATGCTTTAGTTTTCAATATTATTACTGATGAAGCTGCATAGGAGAAATATGTAAAATAAACGTTCCAAAATTGTCATGTTGAAGTGTTGATCTCAAAGGATAATTTGTCTCGGGCAATACAGGGCTTCGCAATTAATAAAAGAAATTTGAAAAAAAAATAATATTTGAAATATGAGCAAAGAAAAAAAAAAGGTCTCTAAAAATAAGAGCCATAAATTTTCCTGTTTGTACCAGGAACAGTATTGAAAAGTTGGTCTATTTATGTTGACTTCAAGTTCATATGACTGAAAGCTAATATAGTTGGCAAGTCGTGATAAAAATCTTGCAAACACACACATTTGATGGGACACAGAATGCATTATTGCGTCTATAATTGGTCGCCCCTCTCTTTCACCCAGTTTCATTTTATAACAATTTCTCCCATCTCCCTCTCACTTCTCTCCAGCTTTCTATTTCAACCCCCCCCACACACACACACACACACACTTTATTTCCCATACCACTTTCACCATTAATGCACTTCCAACCTTTCAAGACCATATTCAAATGAATCCAGGCAGTGGTTTTACTGGAGAGTATTTCAAGAAATTTCAACTTTAAATAAAATTGAAAAATTAAATTTCCCCGAAACAAGAACGTCTCTGAAATGAACATCGTCTTATTTTGCTTTTAAAATTTAATTTTGTTTCGCCATTTTGGCGTAGACAAAAATCTTTTGATTTTGAAAATAAAGAAGACATGATTGAAAAGTTAAGTGCTCTTTATTTTTAAACTAGAATCACCAAATTGACTGAAATACTTTCGGATTGAGTTTTAGTGGCAACATGAGTGGATTAATGAATAAATCTAATGCACAATTAGTCACTCAATAGAAAACATCACATGACCAATGTCTTTTGGCAGCATTCTGTGTTAAGGGTGATCAATTAAAAAATTGGAAAAAAAAAAAAAAAAAAGGTGTGTTCAATGATTATGTTACTGGGCAGTGATCACTAAAACAAGTCTGAATTTAAAAAAAAAGTAAGTGTGAATGCTGGTGGATACAAACTAAGGGATCCATTTAGCAAAAACTTACATTACAAATTGAACCACCCACTAAAAGCCCATTTAGGTGGGATTTAAAAAGGTTTTCTAGACATAAGGAGTAAATGTCTAAATTTACAGCCATTGGTACAGCTTGTACACATGATACACACATACACAGCCAGCAAGACCAACTTGAAAACTGAAGAAACTTATGTTCACAGTTTTGGTTGATGGTTTCTAATTATCATAACTAGCTGGACTTGTGGAAATTCCACGGTTGTTGACAACCAAGATATCATCATTACTCTCACATTTCTGCAATTAACTCTTAAACTCATGTCATGTCCCTCTAGCCACAGGGAAGCCTGGTTAAACGCACCAGTAGCTTTGCCATCTAAGCTACAGAAGCATTGATGGTTTGCAGAAGCTCAAATCCAACCTTTAAACTCACTCTCTATTTTAATCTCTCCGGTGCCATGTTTGTTTTTGTTTCTGTACTAGTAGTATCCCTAGTAGTATCACTAAAACAAGTATGTTATTACTAGCATAATACCCATCAAAAATTGCGGGGATTTTTTATGTTATCTATGGATAGAATAATATTTTAGAATATTTCAAGATTTAAACATCGTTTTCAGTCACATAAGTCTCACTCGCGTTCCTGCAAAGACACGGACACAACAAACTTAAGTAAACGTAATTTTTGCTGTATCTGTGTGTCAGCTACAGCAGTCAGTCACATTGTAGCTGCTGGCAACATTCAGTTACACAAGTCTTCCTCTTTAATCAGCTTTAAAGAGAAGACAGTAAAACTTATGTCTTCACCGTGACGTGAACAGACAAACAAACTTGGTGACTATGGTCTTTATATGTATAGATTTTTTTTTACTTGAGAAAATAGAATCTGCTTGATCACTTTAAAACAAACTCAGAATGTTAGGAATAAAAGACATAGAAAAAGATCAACATAGCTTTTTGTCTCGTCTGCTCTCAGATCTATCAGAAGTAATTAAACGAGAACAATAGTGATGGGCTGGGCACATAGCAAGAAGAAAGGAAAGCAGATGGTGCAAACAATTAACAGATTGGTGCCCAAGGGATAGCAAACGTAGTAGGAGAAGACTACATGAGATGGAGTCGAGACAAATGTTTGCTGGTACAACATGACAGAGGTCAGCACAGTCACGGTCGACATGGAAGGAGCCGGTAAAAGGCCTTTGTCCAGCAATGGACTTTGATAGCTGCTGAAGAAAATTTTGATAGCATGTTTTTGAGGGTGCAAAATATTAGTAAAACCTACTTTTGAACCGTATGGTGAAGTGAGTGACGTCACTTCGCGTGCTTGTCGCCTCTACGTCTATTTAACATATCGCAAACCTCGAAGAACTAAAAGAGACAGGGAAACTTGTAATATGTGAAACCCTGGCAGGGACGGCTGATGCCATAGCCGGTGTAAGGGCACTACTACTACTTTTGGACAAGTCTAATAAAAGCAGAAAATGCGTGTAACTGAGCATTTCTTTTTATTTAATACATAAACAAAATTCCTAAGCATTTATGTGTTTTGGCTGTGGGAACATGACGGTTTCTATTGAGGGACTAACCAGACCAGATTTTTCTTTATTGCTGAGGGGAAAAAATGACGAGACCGTATAGAACAGAACCAGACATTTTTATTATTATTGGATGAAGTATTGTATAACAGTCTTGTGATTAACTAGGTCTCATACGTAAACAACAAAAATATGGCGCCGAGAGTAGGTTGTAGCCTAGGGAGTTAAGTTTTAAAAAGTGTGAATCAAATTAAAATTTAAATTACACGATTCATTAATTTTTTCATCTAACAAACGTAACAACATGAACGTTAATGCAATTGTTCAGTATTTTCTGACTAAGGGTGCCGTGAAAACCACCCCCAAAAAACTACCCTCAGATACTTAGGACACTGTGGTTCAAAAAAGGTTGGGAACCACTTGGTTAATGGATAAGATTGTGGGTTTTGTAATTAGAGTTAATGTTACTGGTGTTCCTTGACAGCTAAATATCAAACAGTGTCGTCATTATTAAAACTAGCTGAAAATACTCGCACTCCGTGCGGCAATCCCCAGCTATATGGAGACTACGTCCGTAAAACATTACATCATTACTTAACTCGCAGTTTTACGGCCATAGTCTCCATATAGTTGGGGGAGTACCGACCAGAAGTCGGGTATTTTTTTTTAGCTATTTAATAATAAAAATGTAAATAGTGAATGTAAGAAAAAAGAAAATTGAATAATAAAATCAAAAGCGATAACGATATGGACGTTGTTTGTAGTCTTCTGTACTTAAACATTCTAAACGTTACTTTTTGTACAGTCTTAAAAATCACGGAACTCTTTGAAAATTATAGTCTAAACCCATCTAGAGCTAAATATCTAAAGCATACAACCATTTGGGGCGGGGGTAAACGCAATTTTCAGGGAGAAAGGTCGTGACAGAGGGATTAAGCAAATCTCCATTATATATAAGATGAAAGAAAAGAGACTAAACCTTGAATATGTTTGTGCGATGAGGCATTATTATCATACCTGAATTTCTTTCAATCGTTGTCCTTATCTGTGGCTTTTGTTTTCTTAAAGAATCTCAATTGTTGTCTTCTCTGGAAGATATAAAAATTTTCCAAATTTAAGTCAGTCTCTGAACTAATATCAGTTTTGGTGCAGAATTTTTATAGAATTTTATATGTTCGTCTTTGGTATATCTTGTAAAGGACTAGGGGGGGGGAAATAAGTAGAAAAAAAAATACTTTTAATTTCAAGGTTTAATTCAAGAAGCGGATATCAGTTTAATTTATCGGTGCCGATCATGATCCCTAATTACACTGTTCCGAACGCCATAAAACCGAATGTTGAATTCTTGAATGATTAAAATGCCGAATGGTTCAAAATCCCTAAAAACAAAAGGTAGACAACTTGTATATCCGAATGGTCCTTTGATAAATTTGAAATGTTTTTATATAATACATTCATTATCGCGAATACTAAATCTACAACCGTCATCAGCCTAATTTTAGAAAATAAACAAAAACCAAGCAACGGGGTAGTATCATTAGAGTTAAAAGATTAACTGATGATTTTAAAGTTTTTACATTGTATCAAAGAAAGGACCATTCGGTAATAAAAGTTGTCTGCCCCTTTTTTAGGGTTTTCGAAATTTAGCGATTTTGAACCATTCGGCATTCTAATCATTCGAAAATTCAACGTTCGGGCTAGTGTAATTCGGGATCATGAACCAGATCCTTAATTTATAAATGTCATGGTAATAATGTTTATACATACACGGTTAAGTGTTATCTTATCTTCAAATATTCTTAATGAAACACATGCTTAGAGAAATAAAGTCACAACTTCTGAATTTATCACAGAAAAATGGTAACAATCATGAAAGGAGTCCGGGGGGGGGGGGTTCATTAATTTAAACCAGTCATTCTCAACAGGGACGATATCTTGTCACATACAAATGGATTTTAGGCGATCTTTCGTTCTTTGACAGTAAAGTCATCAAATAAGAATCTTATTTTTCAAAAGTTTTATCGCAACGTAATTCAGGCTGTAAATCTATGGCAGTTGAGTAAATCGTGTAGATCGGAAATAAAGAATAAGCTCTCAGAGATATGCCTTGTTTAACGCACCAGCTGCTATAACAACTTAGCTATAACAACTTAGCTACAAGAGCTTCGATGGCTCGCAGCAGTCCAAATCCAACCTTTAATCCTTCTCTCTACCCCAATATCCTGTGTCATGTTTTTTAATTTTAAAATTTATTAATAATGGCTTACAATACTTCATCGTATTAAAAAAATGAATAAAACTAGCATTCCAAGAGAAATTAGGAATCACCACCACCCATATATGCTGTGTTGGGGGTGATCAATTAAAAAGTTGGAAAGTGGGTGATCAATGAATAAGTTACTTATCTCGCCCTTTGTTGGGCTGTGATCACTAAAAAAGGTCTGAATTTTTAAAAAAAACCCAAAACAAGCGGGTACAATCTAGCATAAACATAGATTGCATATTGAATGCCCCCTCTAAAAACCTATTTGGGGGGAATTTAAAAAAAGTAAAAATAAAATAAAAAATAAAAACATTGAGAGGAGCGTGTGTGCAAAACTTCAAGTTTCTACTATGAACGGTTAGGGTTGGGCAAAGTCCAAATACATAGATAGATACATATAGATGTCAGAGCACATGAATAACCTAATAAACCAGTGTTGTGGGTATCGGTAATTAATAACCAATACGGTCAATATGTTAATTTTAAAAGACAGCTTCACTTGTGACGCTGCATTCAAGCGTTGTTACAAGCAGGGTTGTTTATTCGTTACCGGAAAAAAAGAACCCCCCTCTTTACATATAGATAGTACACCTAGGGAAACCGTAATGGATCGACCAAAATGTTGTGTGAACAACAAAAATAACAAGAAGAATGAGTTAGATAAACTTGGCTGAAATTCAAAATTGGTTTTCTGGGTCAGTAAACGTTGCACCAGCCCGCATACCCTTTACCCTTAAAAATATTGAAAAGTTTATCTATTGAAAATCCAAACACTTCTGTAGACAATAAGTAATCATTCTGTGGTGGGTTAGTGAGGAGTAGTAGGGCGCGCTAACACTTCAGACGGGCCTCCAAATAAATCTTCCTCATCAAAGTGGGTTTATCACTACGGCACCCCTAAAAATATTTTAGATATCAAAACAACTTTTTTGTATGTTAAACTAGACCTAATTACAAGATATTTTCAGTTGCAAGTTTTTAAAAATTTCTTTTGTTTATGGGGGCAAAACCCCCTCTGATGAACTGATCATATATGGTGTCTCGCCCAAAATTGACCAAAAATGGGAAATATTTTTTTTTTAAATGAAAAATTAAAGTAGAAAGTTAAATAAAACATAAAATTAAAGAATAACATTCAATATAATGAATAGATAAAAAAAAAAAAAAAAAATGATATTGACAAAAAGAATAACACCGGGTTGATTTTAACACTTTATTAAATGCGGGCCAAAAACAGGCTAATTTAATGGGGTGTGGTATGCCTCAAAACAGTTTCTGTCTTTGTTCAAGCACAAGTGTGATTTGCAAAGCTTGTAGACCACATTGGTGCGGATTATGTTGTCTTTGTGGCTACAATATTTGCATGTGGCTGACAGGTCCTCGGGTAATCATGTATAGTCACGGTTAAGAAAATTTAAGGCATGGCCCGCGTACCATTAGTGCTGACCCTGATTTAATACATGGATTCAACTGGAAAACATTCAGAGAGTGCCAACGCCATTGCCAGGGGAATTAATTGTGCATTGATCCGCCCCAAAATTGAATCACCTTTTCCGTAGCCCATCGCCCACCTTTCATCACATTTCCTTGATATACAGACGGCCCTGTTCAACACTATTGTGTAAACTGACACATAGTTTTGAGTTTATTTGTACATGTAATAAATCACTTAACCGCAGACGCGTTCTTTTATGACAGAATCAAAACAATTATTTTTTTTTAGTTCAGCTATGCAACTTCCTTCCTAGATGAAACGCATACGGCCAAATCGTGTTGGAAGTTAAGCGACGTCGAGCCAGGTCATTACCCAGATGGGTGACCGTATGGGAATACCGTGTGCCGTATGCAGCAACAGGATTGTTCTGCATTCATCTTAGCCTATGCTCTGCCACCGATTGACAGAACATCTTGCCAAGCTGTGACTTTGCACCTGGTCCCTTTCTCAAGCACAAACAGCTCCATGTAGGATACATGACAGTTGAATCCCCTCCCAAATCCTCGTTTGCGAGTCCAAGCCATAATGATGACATTTAAGGCATTTGGGGTATAAAGAGTTGCACATCCGTTAACAATGTTATCTTGGCACGTAAGCAGACTGAAAAAGCATATAGCTTGAAGCGAATCTATACGGACCGTTAAACAGACAAGTAATGTTTAGTTTAAAAAAAAAAAAAAAAAATTAAAATCACACAATGTATATAACTAATTTCAGTGACGCCCAACCAGAGGTCCAGGATTCGACAACATAACAACTGGCGACGAGATAGTGGCGTAAAGCGAACTTTCGAAAAGCGGTGAGTATACCTGTACCGGTGCCCCCCGTTCCGTTATAATGAGGGTGTTGGGGTCCAAGAAAGCCAACCGCGTTACAACCGAGCCGCGATCAAATTTAGCCATTATGGAGCTAGATTAATATTTGGGAATCCATCATCCACCTGCGTTATGACGTGAATCGCAGGCGTGGCACGAACAATGCGGAGGCGTTGGAGTCCGAGTAGAGACAGGACACGATTAAGATACTGCGGGGGCGGGGGCGGACTGACAGTGATCTGGGCCCCTGTAGCATGTGTTATAAAAACCTCATACATGCACATACATTCTGTTTTACTTGCAAATTAATTTTTTTCATTTGCTATACAGCCAGATAATACGACAGAACTGTATGACATTTCAGTAATAGTATTATTTTGTTTACCTTCGTGTTTATCTGCGGTATATGTATTACATATATAACAACATTCCCATTAATTATTAATAACCCCAATTAAAGATGATAATCGGTTAAAATCGCTAACCTTAAACATCCAGTCGTTCATAAAAGTTGAAGGCAGTGTAGTACTATAGTAATAGAGCAAGTACAGAATCGGAATTGATAGCTTGCAAGAAAGTTAATCCAGGGCTGCCGCAAGTTTTTTAGCAAACGTACCAAAAGTTTAGGCCAAAACGTACCAAATCATCCATAAAAGTACTAAACATTTTATTATTCATTTTCATTATTAGATGAAGTAAAGTGAATAATTATCCAAATTAAAACAGAAGTAAAAAATGTTAATACTAAATTAAAAGAAATTAATCTAATACATCTCGAATATTAAAAAACAGATTCATTTTCTTCATCTGTATTTTCATTCAATATTTTTTCTTTCGTCCGTTTTAACAGTTTTTGATATAGTGGTGGTGGTCTCCTCTGCCCGCTCCAGGCGAGGCCAAACTGTATTATTACCTTATCTACTTCTAAATATTAGTAAAGTTCATGCCTTGCAGAAAGTGAAACGAAACATATTTTAATATTTCACTCGACTATTATATACAAATTTAGATTTGAAAAGAAATTGCCAAAAATGTACCAACATTTCAGAACTTAGTACCAAACCGAGCCAAAAGTAACAATTTGGTACGAACGTACCAAAAGCGGCAGCCCTGCAGTGACAATAGAAATAATCGCCAGCCTTGCAGTCAACATCTCTGACCATTAAGCTATCACATGGGACTAGTTATATAACAGATTTCGAGTGAAATTGATAGAACGTACCAAACTTTCCGAGTGTAGTACCAAACAGAGACGAACATACCAAAAGTGCCACCCCTTACAAAAAGAATCGCAGGCCTTGTTGCAGTCAACATCTCTGATCATTAAGCTATCACATGGGACTAGTCTGCACACAGATAAATACGGAAGTAAGTAATAAGTAGGTCAGTCAGGGAAAGAGGTTGCCAAAACGTACCAAATAGATACAAAAGTGCCAGACAGCCCTGCATAGAAAGAATCGCAGGCCTTGTAGTCAACAGTCAACATCTCCTGACCGCTAAGCTATCACCTGGGACTGATACATGAGGAAGGAAGTAACAAGTAGGCCTGTCAGAGAAAGGAAGTGAGGAATGACGGCTGGGTGCAGACGAAAAGGTTTTGGTTGACGCCTGAAGACAGACTGCTTAATTGTACCAGCAGATCTGCGATGATGAGTAAGAAAACTGCCTTGGCAAAAAAAAAGAAGAGAAACCATTGTTGTATCTATAAAAAGAGTTTCTTTGCTTTTCACCTCTCCAGCATCCTTCGCTGAACACCCACTTCTAACCAATGCCGGGAGGGGGGAGGTAGGGGAGGCCGTCTGTTTCAAGTCTCTGATTTTGAACAGTTCTGCTTCTCTTTCAGTTTTATCAGAACAGACAAACCTGGATTAATGCGGTTAATTCGTTCCCAAATGTTCCGTACTGTTCAAGATTATAATTTAATGTTTTTTTTTTCAGCTTATACTTAGTTACAATACTTTGGATAGCAATACCGTAACCGTTCTACATCAAACCCATACTATTCAAATTATTCCATATCTCTAGCAGCATTTTAACACTTTATGGGGCATGTGACTATATATGATCACCTGAGGATCCATAAGCCACATACAAATATTGTAGCCACAAAGACAACATAATCCGCACCAATGTGGTCTACAAACTTTGCAAAGTACATTTATGCTTGAACAAAGACAGAAACTGTTTTGAGGCATGCCACACCATTAAATTAGCTAGTTTTAGGCCCGCACAATAACATTTTTAAATCAACCCGGAGGTGTTATTTTTTTGGTCAATATCAATTTTTTGTATCTATTCATTATATTGAATGTTATTCTCTAATTCTATGTTTTATTTAACTTTCTACTTTAATTTTTTTTATATTTTCCTTTTTTTGTCACTTTTTGTGCGAGGCACCATATATGATCACTTCGTCAGGGGGGTTTTTGCCCCCATGAACAAACACATTTCAGAAAACTTGCAACTGAAAATATCTTGTAATTAGGTCTCATTTAACATACAAAAAGGTTGTTTTGATATCAAAAATATTTTTAGGGCTGCCCTATAAAGGGTTAAATTAGAAAGCACTCAGAGAGCGCATACCTCTGCCAATGCCAAAAAGCTGGACGAAAATCAGTTCATATATAGCTACGATGCAAGGGAGCTGACAGAAAAATTCCTGGACCCACCCCAAATTTAATCAAATCCCCACCTGATACAGACATCAGATTGTTCCCGTAACCCTAGCCGTCTTAATGTAATTGGGGAAGTGCTATCTGGGAGACGGATTTGACTTCAGGTCATGCGAGCCAGGAAACCAGAGATCGTTTACAAACGTATATATAGTTAGTTTAAATCTTTATATTGACAGGTCTGGTTAATCACTCAATACAAACCGTCACGTGACCAACGTCTTTTAGCAGCATGCCGCGGTTTTTTTTTGGGGGGGGGGTCAATAAAAGAATTTGAATAAGGGGTGATTAATGAATATTAGTTCACTAAAAAGTCCGAATTTTCATATCCGACAGAATATGATAATTATAAAGACATTAATTGGGAACTTATATTTGACTGGCATCGGTGTGAGCGATAATCTAGGCAGCTCGTTTATCAATCGCTCACGCCGGTTCCCAATTAATATATGTCTTTATAATTAACATCAGTCGCCAGTCTAGTGCCACCGACGAGATAACTCGTCTCCCGATAGTGTGTTATTCTTTTTTTTCTTACATACATTTATGTATATATTACATTTATTAGATATTATGTTGTACATATTAGTTGATTTGTATGAAAATATAACAGTTTTAAACATGCAATGATGACTTTGTATTCATCATTTTTTTTTACGTGAAAAACGAGACAAGAGATACAAAGTTAAAAAATATATACTTGAAGCGATCGGGTTAATATTGGGAAACCTACTCGTTCTCCCCAAAGAAAGAACAAGCACACTTTGTATTCTGCCACACAATGACACAAGCAGGTAAGTCCATTTTCCATGAAAATTGAGTTAGGACCAAACATATGTAATACTTTAAGTGCTTTATTGGTCCATATATTGGCTTTTGTCAAATGCCTTCTAGTTGTCGAGATATTGATTTTACAAAATTAGAGAAAAAAATTCCAATTCCAATGACAAAAATCGGTTAAGTCCATTATGCTGAACTTATCTGTCTTTATCGTTGGAAGTTTGTATTATCGACCCACTTTACAACATAAATTGGCATAACTTGTTTAATCAAAGCACGTATAGATATTGAAGGCTGCTAGAAATATAGTTTTGCCGGCTTTCAGTTTCACGTTCTATGGACTACTTTTGTCATTGTACGGCTGTATTGAAGGAGTCAATTGTAACTAACAAATTAAAAATACATTATTGGCACCGTTTTCACCCACCCGACCAAAATGCTCATAACCAGTGGAAATTGATATGTTAAGTTTCTTTCGTTAGTGCCACTCCCCCGCCCCCAGTCTTTCTTTTTATTTGCCTCCCCACGACAGCAAGTTTTACACAACGTTCAGGCAGAGGGGTGGGGGGTCTCCAAGTCCCCGCGACTAATGTCAAGCTGGTCATTGGTCACAAGACGAATCCTGAGCAAAAGCGCTCAGGACGAATCTTGAGCATGCTGGACGAATCCAGCTCAACTTCTCGCTTCGATATCCTGTGCAACCTCTCGGGACGAATCCTGAGCATGTGACAATGACTCCGGGACGAATCCCGGGCCGTGTTGATCTGAACTTCAAAGCCACGAAGGTTTCGAAGAACAGATACTTCACTTTGATCTTAGCCAAAAAACGAGAAGGAGCAGAAGCCATCTCCCGCCCCCAGTCTTCTCGTCCACGAATAAAGGGAAAAAAGACGTCAGTTACCAAAGGGATTCGACCTTTCCTAAACTACCTACTTAACTTCTCTCCCTTCCTAAACTAACTTTTCTTCCATCCTCTTAATAATATTATTACTGAAAGCGTAACATAGAAAGGTTGGAACAAACATAATATTATTGATAACTCGTATAATTGCGATTGATGGCAACCCAGTTCTATCTGTGAGCCGGGGCATTTATCTTGCAATGGATAAATTGCAATGGACAAGGGCTTTTATATTGCAATGGATAACTATTACACTTGCCACCAGAGGCGTAACTAGAGATTTGGGGGCCCGGTGAGGGGGAGGGGGCTTGGCTCCTTGAGGGCCCTACTCCAACATTTAGTGAGCTTTCGCAGTAGGTGAACTATCATTTATAACGCCCCCCCCCTCAATTGGGAGCCCGGGGCCGTTTTCAAATAGCCCCGCACAGATACGCCTCTGCTTGCCACAATCTGCAGTTAATGAGTTACAGAACCATGTGAAAATATTACTCAGTCTTTTAACGACGCCCAATTGCCTTTTTTTACGACAAAAAGGTTTTCCAAGTGTTTAACGAAGTTAATACTACCAATAAACGACTACTTACTCAAGTGGTTCAGTATACTTACTCTTTATTTATAATCAAGTTTGTTTAGTCAAGTTGTCGTCATTAGAATTAGCGGTTTGTACTAACAGGTTACAAACACGTAGTTACCAGAATAAATAGTCTCGCCTTTAAAAGTAGTCGTCTTTACACAGAGAAAACTAGAAAGCACTCCAAGAACGCATACCTTTGCCAATACAATTGTCACTAAAAACTGAATGAAAATCAGTTTATATACTGGGTGTTTTGAAAAAAATAAAAAAATAAGAACAGAAATTGTTTTATTAAATTTGACTAGTTTTTACCTTCATCCTAACTTTAGTTGTTTTTATACAACTTATTAATACAGGCCAGTGTTTCTATGGCAACGAATAACAGCGCAGCCGGAAATAAAGAGTAAGCCTTCGGTGAGAATCGAACTCACACCCTCATAAACAGTGGTCCGAATTAATAAGTTGTATAAAAACAACTAAAATTAGGATGAAGGTAAAAACTAGTCAAATTTAATAAAAAGTGCTGTGTTACAATACTTCATCCAATAATAATAAAGATTGATTTATAAAGAAAATTTTGAATAACTTTTTATTGCATTGAGATTTTGTACTGAAATTTTAACTGTAGAAACTAGAGATGCGCTAAAGCCTTACCACAAAATTCTTACGCTTCAGTTGTGTGACCACACGAACGATTTGAAAAGAGCCGGTTACGGAGCAGGCACAACCCGCGCTAGCTGATTCGACTTACGTACATCACATAAAAAACCCAAGAAAAACATCATATTAAAAAAAAAAAAAAAAAAAAAAAAAAAAAAAAAAAAAAGAATCAAACGACACATTCTGACCGTTTGCAATGTTGGGTCAGAAAGTAGAAGGTATACTCTCTTTCAGTGTCGAGAAACAGGAAGATAGAACCACTTGAATTTAGGTTTCAACCAAGCTTTTTCAAATCGTTGGTGTGGTACATTTCAGTACAAAATCTCAATGCAATAAAAAGTTATTCTAAATTTTCATTGTGCGTATTTTTTTCCGGAACGCACAGTATGTTACAGTAAGATTGTGAAACTAAGATTTCATGAAGTCCTTGGGGATTTTTGTGAAATTCCTGAACATTCCAGTAATTTCACGAAATCAGTGTTGTAAATGGTTAACAAGCCTGTGATGCTGACCGTTACTACTGTAATCAGTTTAATCCTCATTGGGTGCCCCACTACTGTGGCCTTGTGTCAAACTAAGCTAAACTTTGTAAATATATTCTGCTTCAGTATTTACAGTGTATATACAGCTTGAAATAATTAAGATGGAATGTGGTGTAAGCAGAGGCGGATCTACATTTTGGGGGTCCTGAAGCTTGAACTGATAGGGGGGGGCTTCGCAACCAGCGACAAAAACAAGGGGGGCCCCCTTCGCAACCAGCGACAAATACAATGGGGGCCCCTTCGCAAGCAGTGACAGTAGGGTGTTAAAAATTATGGTGTTCATTTTTTTTTAACACTCACTGTAGTTTACTTTATAGTAACCTGCAACCCGTATATGAGGCGTTAGACTGTGAAAGGTTAATAAAAAGCCATTTTTGTCTGTATTTTTGGTTTCTCATTAATACACTTCGTATAAAATCCACCCATTATAACGGCACGCTTAAATCCCTGAGAATGCCGTAATACTGGAAGACTACTGTAGCTAGGGCATTTAACTGTGAAATGTCTAATTGGATCAAAACTCTACCTCTGTTGGGTCCCAATTGACCAAAATTTACTCTATATATTACGTAACCAAAGAAGCGTGTTTTTTCTTTCTGATTATTTATACGCTGAGTTCATAGGTTATCTATGTATCTTTTTCCGATGCACTGCAGGTGCAGGCGTATATAGTTTCATAGCTTGTGTTACATCTTAATGCCAGGCATTACACACTTTTTGCATTGGCGACACAATTACTCAAGTTTTGTTAGCCAAGCAACATATCATATAATATGTCATTCCAGAATATATAATGTCTGCCAGTTCTACGCTAAGCGTAGCGAGCTCCCTTAGGCTTTTATGATACCTTAGAGCAGCATTTCCCAAACTATGTTCGCGACCCACTGTTGGGTCGTGAGCGAAGTGTTGGTGGGCCGTGAAAGGTTATTGAACTATGATTTTATTAATTATACAAAAATATATATCACAAAAATGGAAAAGTGCATATTGTGATTGATAACATCGATACTTGAGTTGTTAGTAAATTTAAAGTTCACTGCTTTATCATAGCCACAGCCTATAGTGGCCCTATCAAGTTGTTTACCACGTGATGTTCTGTGCTGTGAAATCTGGATTACATTAAATTTGGGGAATCGAGCTTAATTTACATCACACAGGTTCGAGAAACGCTACAGAGAGGCCAATAGATGAGCGCAAAACACCAGGTGATTACAATTACATAAGCTCGCGGAAAATACATTAATGTACCATAGAGTCTAAATATTGTTTAAATTGTATCCAAGTCTCATGGAAATGTAATTTAAAAAAAATAATCATGAATGTTTAATGTTTTTCTATATTTAGTGCATTTTCCACCACTAATGTTAGGTGGGTCGCTATAAGCTGTGGTCATAAATAGTGGGTCGCGATTTAAATAAGTTTAGGGACCACTGCCTTAGAGCACATTTTGCTAACAGATGCACAAAATAAATCGAAATATAGCACAGATACTCACAGACAGTTCAAAGCTTTGGTGGTTTGAGGTCTTTCGTAAAAGCGATGCAGCATAAAGAAAACTTTCGTAGTGCGGGGGATACCTGTATGGGTTTCATGTTGCTGAAAATGCTGCAACAATTGTGATTCGAAGAGTTTGGTCAACATTTAGGGAAGTAAACTACACTGTTTGTCTGTCGCGTTAAACCAAGCCTATGTATACAATTAAGATTTTCCCTACTATGATTTGAAATCACGACCATATAATTGGAAGGCGACCCTCCTACCAACCGAGCCAAACTGACAAGTCTTATATATCTACGCATTTATTCATTATATATACAATACAAAAGTAGGGGTGGAGTTTGACACTGCAGCAGCCAGGCTTGTATCTTTTACGTTGATAAAAATGAGAGAAAGAGCACTGAAAACCGCATAAACTTTGTCATCTGATATGTAACACATACAAAACCAGACCTTTGCCGGAGGTCATTGTAACTTTTTTAAAAAATGCAGTATTATCCTATAAATAACATTGTAGGTATATTAATTGTTCAGTCCCGGTTTTATATGAAAATATCAATGCTTTCTAAAGGTCATTGGTTGCAACTGAAGTATTTTTTAACGTCCCTCTTTCCTAAACACCCCAGCTAAAAGGTAAATAGAAGGGCAGACTGGGCTCTCTTGCCATGGTTGGCAACCAGTCTAGGTGATGGACAACTGGTTAGCAACACCAAGTAGGTAAAGCATCCCGTCTCTTAAGAGACAACTCCCAATGGAGTATGGATCCCGGTGACGAAGACACGGTTTCTGTTGCAAGGATCACTAAGCTGACGCATGCAAGTTTCAAGTCTGGTCGAGACCAGGACTTTATTCTTACAAGTTTTTATGACCACCCCCCCTGGTTGTAGGATGTAAGTCCACAGAAGGGATACCCCCACCCTGATCGCACAGCTTAAAGTGTACTCAATTAGCTGATGAGTGCACAGGGAGATGTGTCTTAATGAAGAATTTTCCACACTCTTCGCTCATACCGGGACCTCCTGCGTGTGAGGCAGACGTGCTAACCATTATACCATCCGAGGGGACTACAACACCAGGTACTGTAAGCGAAATGTGGCCATGTGCCAGAAAAAACCTGCCCCAGTGCCCTCCCCCATTTTTCTCGATTGGTCTCTTGTCAATTAACTATACAGCCCCAATAGTTAAAATATTTCTGAAGATCTTTCCCATGTGAAACTATTTGGTTACTTTGCCCCCATGAAAACTAGAACTGTCTTACTTTCTAAAACAGGTCTGGTTAATCACTCAATAAAAACAGTCACGTGACCAAAATTTAAAAAAAAAACGTGAACACTGCCGGACACAAACTAAGGGACTAATTTAGCATAATTTTGCATTGTAAATTGAACCCCCAACTAAAAACCTATTTGGGGCAGGATTTTAAAAAAAAACCAAAAAAAACAAACCACCCACCCCCAAAACGTTTTTTCTAGACATAAGGAAGGAATGTTTAAATTTTCAGCCCTCTAGTTCCATTGGTGTGGCTTATACGCGTGACACATACATAGCCAGCCAGACCTACTTAGAAACCGAAGAAAACTATGTTGATGTTGACAGTTTCTAATAACTGACAAATAAGTATATTATTGCTTTATTGGGTAATATTTCAGTTACAATTGCTGTGTTAGATTGGATGCGTGAATATATATATATATATATATATACACACACACACACACGTGTGTACATCAATAAGTCTTAAACCTAATTATGAAAAAAATATTTTACGCAGAAAATATTGGCTTCCTTGTCAATGCACTTAATTCAGTGGTGGATATCAATTACATAGATCGAACATTATACAGTGAAAATGTCAGCTAATAACTATGTGTCATGCTGCGGACTTATTGAAGCACCCTTGTGTATGGACTGAGAGTTCTGGTCGAGTCATAGGCTACCTTCTTTATTCCCGGTTCACATCGCTTATTTGACGGTCGTAGAATGTATCGACCTGAAGCATTGAGTTAAAAAGAAACAATAAGGAGAAAAAAAAATAGTTAGAAATTTAAAAAAAACAAAAAAACAAAAAAAAACACACAAACAAAAAAACACTAATATGTATTTTTACTGTTTGTTTATTTACTTTCTGTCACGCTGAAGGAAACCGATAAATAAAATGAAGTGGAACTATCGCAATTTGAACTCAGACGCGGACCGTAGCAGCCCGGTGACTTACGAATAGGCCAAATGTACACCGATGACATGGTGTTGAAATTGTAGGCATCAAATATGTCACATTCTATACATTGGGGAAACGAGGAAGAGAATAAATTAAAGCAGATAACGACCCTGACGGGCAGAGTATAAAAATAAAAACAAAAAAAAATAAAACTGTCGTTATTTTTGACGACCTGGGTAAACTAGTTCTATATAACAAAAGAAAAGAAAAGTTAAAGTGAATACCGGTAATACCGGCCCAGACACTGATGTGTGGTTTAGTTCAGCGTTTCTTAAACTATTTCAGTGTCATCCACCCTTGAGACTTTATCACAAAGTTCATTCAACCGTCACTAAATGTTCTCATGTTTTTATCATTTCGTCTTATTCTCCCTTGCGTATCATTTTATACATAATTGAGCAAAAAATATTAACTAACTCGTTTTTTAAATGCAAAAATATGTAAAGAAAACTAGGAGTGACCAAAAGATTAACATAGAAAGATTACAATTTTTTTTAGTTTACATCAAGTAAAGTTAGTAAAGTTAGTAAACAAGTCATGGAACTTAATTAATTTTTAAGCCATTGGAAAATGCGACCTTGAGTCGTGT
>VCCN01002112.1:5176784-5206193 GCA_006491835.1 Architeuthis dux | reverse complement strand
TCTCTTAGAGTTATCCCCAGCATTGCTCTTTCCATGGTTTTGAGTTCATTAGGTTCATCAATACGTCTGTTGCTTAATGATGAAAAAAGCATTTATTTTACACAACAAATATTTATTTTTCAACATGATCGCCTTTCTTGTCAATGCACTTATGCTTCTCTATTAATAATATAGATTGAACATTTATACAGTGAAAATTTCAGATCAAAATTTAACTAATAACTGTATCAGGCTATGGAATTATTGATCCACCCACATATAGGGTTGATGCAAAGTTTCTAGTGTTTTTGACAAAATCTTTTATTCGTCTAAATTCAAAGCATCATTATTCAAGCATCTAAATATTTTCCCTGGCTTCCTATGATCTTATTCCCTTTCAGTTAAATTGTGTATTCCATTATAAAAGAAAGAATCCTGTTTCCATTCAATGAATTCTTCAATATCTTAAAAATATTAACTAGACAAAGAGTATTGCATGGAGCAAAACAAATGATAGTATAATGGTGACAGGTCTGGACAATATACTGCATGTAGAAGAACTTCCTATCCCAGCTCTGTGATCATTTGCTGTGTCGCATCTGCAGCTTGAAAATTGTTGCTGTCATGCAGCAAAATCACCAGTTAACTTCTTTGCTCTGAAAAAGGCTTTTCTCTCCTAATCTATCACTCAAACAAGCCAATTGCTCACTGTAGCATGGTTCAGTAATAGTTTGTCTAGGTTACAGCAATTCATAAAAAAGAATTCCCTTTGAATCCCACAGAACTTTCCCCCAGTAGATTGTGTTTAGATCAAGATTTTGAAGGTTGTCCTGAATCTAGCCACAATGTTCTTCATTTTGGATTCTTGTAACATAGTCATTTTTCATTGCCAGTGAACTACTTTATCCAAAAATGACAGTTTTGTATCAAGCAACAAGAAAAAAAATCAAGTGTTCAAATGCTGAACAATGTTCCAATCAATAAGTAACCCATTTTCTTAGCTTCAAAGCACAGTAAACTTCAAAGACACTTCTAAGATTTCTCTAACATTATGCAAAAGTTGGTGCTGAGAATTTGTGCATCATTCTAATATATATGTGTGTGTCCATTTGTTTTGCATAGGTATATCTGGTTGTACATATTTGTATGTAATTCTTCAAAATATTTGAGAATAATGTTTGGGTATTATTTTTTATGTTTTTTATGCAGACAAATAGGGCAATTTGTAAATTGTGCATGAAAACTTAAAATTACCAACAATAATAAAAAAAACTTCCTTATTCAAGAATTAAAAACCATTATATTTCTTTATTTTCTCTTTTTTGTTTTAGTATTTTAGAATTAATTTGAGAATCTATACAGAGAGATATGTTAATAAACACATAGCTGATTTGTTTAGTTAAGGAAAGATATATACAGTATTTGATGGCATATAAAACCCCTGTGTTTTTTCACAAAAAAATGTCTCAAAAGGTAAACATAAACTTTCCTTCCCAGCCTCGTATTGGTGAGAACTTGAGGAGTTAAACAACTGGGTGACAAATGAGAGGAAATCAAGGGAAATACGTTTTTTCTTAATATTCCCTGCTGAAATGGGGGGAGGCCTTATCATCATCATCATCATCATCATCATCATCATCATCAGCCGTTTTAAGTCCACTGCTGGACAGAGGCCTTTCCCATCTCCTTCCATGACAACCTATCTTGTGCTAATCTCTGCCAAGTCTTACCGGCAAACCTTTCTATCTCGTCCTGCCATCTTGTATCTGGCCGTTTCCTACTTCTTTTACTATCCCATGGGCACCAATCTGTTAATCTTTTCCCCCATCTATTGTCATCTCTTCTCGCTAGGTGGCCGGCCCATCTCCACTTTTGTTGCTTAATTAGTTGTATAATATCCTTTACTCTAGTCTTTTCTCTGATCCATGTTGATCTTTTTCTATCTCTCAGCGTTACCCCTAGCATTGCTCTTTCCATGGCTCTCTGTGCTATTCTAAGTTGGTTTTCTGCCCGTTTGGTTAATTTCCAGGTTTCGCAACCATAATCATGGCTGGTATTATGCAGCCGTTATATACTTTCCGTTTTAGGCACATTGGCAAGGTGCTCCTCAGAATGTCTCTATTCATACCAAATGCTTTCCAACCTATCGTTATGCGTCGCTTTATTTCGCAGTCATGGTCTTTCTCTAGTTTTATTACCTGACCTAGGTATATGTATTCAATGACCTCTTCTAGTATCTCGCCTTCTATCTTTATGACCTTTTTGGGGACTTTATCGTTGAACATTACTTTTGTCTTTGTTCTATTCATCTTTAAACCTACTTTTTTACTTTCCCTATTTAGGTCGGTTAGCATATTTTGTAATTCTTCGGATGCTTCCAATGTCATAGAAATGTCATCGGCAAATCTTAAGTTGCTTAGGTATTCTCCATCTACTTTTATTCCCATTCCCTCCCAGTCAGTTTTCCGGAATGCTATCGAATATAGTACTTTTGTATATGTAGTTTTGGCCTATTAATAATACAGAAGTTGAATAAAAATTACTATTTGGTTGAAACTGGTTGTGATTACATCATGAAGTGAAAGCTCTTTTATGATTTAAGTGCTCCTCTTTTTATTATACTACAAGGTTCATGCTATCAGTTGTGATCAAAAGTTCTATATTTGAGATTACGGTGTGACTATATTTAGGATCAGAGGCAGGGAGGATTGTATCTTGGATTAGAAGATAGGTCCATGATGGAGTGCATAATTTGGGATTGATGGAAGTGTTTTTGGTAAGGTGAAATTCAGAATGTAGGTGGGCACCAGTCAGTATGTTAGGCTTAATTTAGAATTAGGGAGGATTGGGTAAATTAAGGTAAAGATAATATCGTGAAGTGTTAGATGAGTTGTATTCAGAAATTTTGAGGGAACAAACGCTACTTACTGTTTGCAGGTATCTTGAAGGGTCTGGTATAATAAGCAAAAAATAGATAAATAAAAAAAGAAATAGCACATACACAGGTCCATTCTTATCAGCATTGCTACACCAGAGAATAGATAACTCCCTTATAATAGTAAAAACAAAAATACAAGCAAAGTGTTAAGAGTTCTGAAAGTATCTCAGCATGACAAACAGCTGCCCGTTGTATTATCTTTTCCTTCTCTCTGCTCAAATCTTCACTACAACATGTGCACAAGTATTTACATTTATTTTTAAAATTTAAAAATTCTCCAATTTGCTAATGATGGATTGGTATTCTTTTTCTACTGCACTTTTCATTCCTCATTATATAAATCCAGTTTCCACTTACTTAAACTAGAAAGCACTCAGAGAGCGTATACCTCTGCCAATGCCATCGACACTAAAAAATGAATGAAAATCAGTTCATAATACATACTAAGCAGGGGAAGTAACTGTATATAGACAAGGACTCATTCCTTATACTATATAAGACTTATGTCGGTCCACACATGATACTGTGCACAGGCCTGGTCACCGTACTTGGAAAGAGATAAATCTTTAAGAAAAAGTTCAGAGATGAGCAACTAAGTTAGTACCAGAATTAAAAGTATGAGTTATGAGGATAGGCTAAAAGTGTTAGGGAGACTTAATAGTTTAAGATTATGCATGGTTTAGAAGTAGTAAACACTGATGTATTTTTTAATAGAAGGGAGTACAAGGGACTGAGAAGTCACACATATACAGTAGAAGCAAATATAAGATCAGAAAATTCTTTTTAGCAATAGAGTGGTGGGACTTTGGAATAGATTACCGGAATATGTAGTGCTATCAACAGATGTAAATGATTTTAAGAAGGATTATATTTATTGCACCACCTCAAATGTTTAAGGCCCTAGACATTGTGTAAATATAATTATGATGTGTGCTTGTATATACAAATTGTATACTTTTTTTCACACTAAAATAAAATGTTCTAAATGTAAGTTTCAATTGAGTATATATATATTCACTGATGTTTATCTGTTTGTCCACACAATATCTCCAAAAGGTCTTAATGAATTTAAATGACATTCTTTGGAAGGGTGCACCATAGGCTAAGGAAGAAATGATTGTTTTGGGACAGATTTTAGTGTTCATGTAAAAGGATTGTTGGCAAAAAAAAGGTTAACATTCAGAAACGGAATACAGGGAAATTTTATAAATGCATCTGTGAGAACTCTGTAACTTTTGCTACACAGAAAATCACTGACCTGATCTCCTTTGATCCCAAATTAGGTATCTGTGCAGCTATAAATGAATTTTAAAATGGCACAAAAAACTAACAGCTATCTAAAAATATCACTAAACAAACTTTGATCTGAAAAATAAAATGTATTGTAAATTTATAGAAATATGGCTGGATTAAAGGAACCTTTTCCTTACATGACTGTAATTTTTTTCTTGGCTCAAAATGAATTCAATAAGGCTATCTAATGGGATGTACTAAGTTAAGCTTAATATCAATAAGGCTATCTAATTCTGTTTATAGTGATAAAACCATTGTTGTAGTAGCTTATTGACCCTAACCGTTGAACTACAAGCTGGCACTTAAATAAGTAATGCTAATGCATTGCAATATATTCTTTCTATTCACCCTGACTAACACTGGAATTTTTTGCTCTATTCCTTATTCTATCTGAATGAATGTGGACTCTACTCTAGATATTCTGTGACTATCAAAAGTGACATAATTTTCTTTTACTCTGTTTTTAATGTCACTTTATGAGCCAAGTGAGTGATGTTACTTATTTTCAGCCGTACTCGTGCAGCAAATTTGTCTTGTCACATCTCCACAACTTTTACTAGAAGGTGCATAAATTTATATCTTACTCATGGTGATTGATGATGTTGAGACCTGACAGATATTCCAAGAGCTCCACAGACCTGCCACTGCAGGTCACAAAGAGGCATCATTTTCTTGAAAGGTTTTTCTTTTCCATCAACTATATGATAAATTTGTTCTGTAATTCACCTTATCTTGTCAATCTTTGAATTCCCCGCTCTTTACTAATGTGATGACAATATCTCCTTCCTTTTCGTTATTCCTTCTCTTCCTTGTCTGCACTCTGTACTTGCTTGTTCCTCTTTATGATTATTCTCTATCTATCCACTATCTTTGTTCAAATCATATTATCTTTCTCAGTTTAATGAAGTGTTGGTTGCCCTAGAGTTTTCAAGTAAAAACAGTTGCTCTCTATGTTCTTCATAAGGAAACCTTAAAAATAACAAGAGAAAGACAAGGAAAAAAAATGTCACTTTCTGTCATTTTGATTTTGTTTTTGCCTTTGGATAAATACGTACACACATATGCATTTGTGTGTGTGATGTATTAGAACTGAGAATTCACAAAATAATGGTTTAAAAATAAATACATACAATTTGATTGCTTTTTGATAAGAATATTTCAAATTTGATTTTTTAAAATTGTCTGAAGAGTTTATTTTAAAACAGGCACCATCTGTTGTCAGCAAACAAAGTTTTGTATGATTTTTTTCATATTACATGTTTCATATTAAATATTTTAATGTATATTTTTCTCTTGTCAGAAGAAGTTTTCCAATGTATTAACATTTTGGAGAAAGTTATTTTAATCAAATTCCAGTCCAAGTTGGAGTTGACTTTATTTACACCCCCCCTCCCCCGTAACAAGAACAATCCTCACCTAATTTAGGAGAGTAAACTCATCACTGTCAATCCCATTGTGTTAAACCAAACCGATATGTAATATTAACATTTCTCTACTGTGATTTGAAATCACGACCAAGTGATTGCTAGGCAGCTCTCTTACCAACTGAGCCAAACTGACATGTCTCATATGTACAAATTCATTTATTATATATCCAATACAAAGGTTGCAGTAATCATCTTCATTTGGAATAGAATTAGATTTTGACCTTGCAGCAGCCAGGCTTGTATATGATTAGAATCTAATGCAAAGCTTCAGTAGACACCTAAAAATAAGAAATTACAGACAACAGAAAATACCTTGACTATATCCTTTCAGAGTTACATATATATAGTCTATTTTAAAGTTCTGCAGTGTCCAGCAATCATGAATGTTATAAAAACCTTCAATTTAGTTGACAATTAATTCAAACTTCATAAACAGAGAAATTGTTAAATTTGCACTAAATTATTTGAAGCTAAAAAGTTTTGATATTTGTTCATTAATTTTAACATAATATGAATGCTGAAATTTTCCATGTGAATCTTTCATTTGGAGTGTTTTTTTTTTAACTGACAGGCCTGAATTACCAAGCATTAGTAATGGGACAGTTAACTTCAAAGCCTGGGTGATTACCTGTGTCCAAACGTGCAAATAATTTCCTTTTATCCTCTTAAAAACTGTAAATGGTATTAAATAGATTTTTTTTTTTTTCTAATTTAACTTTTATTCCACCATAGAATTTTTCATGTTTATTCATGAAATAAAAAGAAAAAAGTTAAGTTTGATTGTAATTAATATAAAATAATTCTTTTATGTATGTTCTATCTAAATTTTCTCCAGCATTATGACTCAAATGCACAGCTTTGTAGTTATACAAATTAAGAAAACATACAATCCAAAATATAATGTATTGTAGAAAAAAATACTTTTTAAGAAAATCAATTTGCTCATCAAACATTGGTACTTGTGTATCAAGTTTGATGCCTTAAACACTATCATAGTTTCTTATGCAGTTTTCTATATATTGATTATCCTGTGTCAAGGTTGACCTTGAAAGTAACAGCATTTTGCTATTATTGCCTGGGCAGGTGAAGTTGTTATAGGAGAGTAGTTTTCCCAAGTGCTCATTTTCTTCTTCAACCACTGCAGCATGCCAGTGATGAGGCATTTTGTTAAGATATCTGACCATGGGACAGAGTGCAGAGGAAAGTAGATTCACAATTAGAGTGAAGTGAACATAAATAGGTTTCACAATATAAACTATCCAATGACAATGCTAACAAAAGTCTAATTGGACTTTATTTTGTTAACTGTATTTGAAAAGAAAGTTCATTTTTCACAAAAAGGTAAATTTTGACTCATTTCAATGAGAGCATATTGTCTTTGTCATTATCTCTCTGATGACAAAATCCTTGCAAATTTTTTTTATTGGAACCTACCTTCAGAAAAACCTGGTTCAACTCTGAAAAATGTACTTGCAGGTACAATAAAAATGTAATTCCATTCCATTAAATTTTAGGTAAATCTAGAAAGTCTTCATCTCATGGTCTTTGCATTTTATTCTTGTATGAATTCAAGGTGGTGATGGAACTGAAGCTGCAAGGAATATGCCTTCTGAATTTGGACACAATGTTGTTAGTGAGCAAACAGTAAGATTTTGGTTTAAAAACTTTGCAAGTGAAGATTTCAGTTTGGAAAACCAGGGGAAATGCTTAAGATTTGAAGGCCTTGGTGGAAAATAATCTAAAAACCTCAGTTGAAAGACTTGAGACAAATTCAGTGTATCAATTGGAACTTTTTAAAATCATTTGTGTGTTTGGCAAAAAATGCTTGATAATTGGGTTCCATTTGAATTGAATGAGGAACAAAAGTCAGATATCTGGAGGCCTGAATTAATCATGTTTTCTAGCATGAATTTGATCTATTTTTGTATCATATCATCACTTATAATGTAAAATTACTGGAGAAAATGTGTGCAATACTTGGATATGGATGAGAAGCTGAAACATCAACTGAAATTGTGGTATTGTTTCTGGAAGGTTATGGTGAGTGTTTAGAACAGAAGTAGTTTCATACCTCATTACTTCCTCTGTGTATAGACCGGTTGATCAGCTTAAAATAGTGCATTCAAAATTCCATCAGAGGTGAGTAGAAATGGTGTCATTTTACTGCATAGCAATGCATATTTTCATGTTGTAAAACTGATGTTAATAAAGTTGAATCAGTTGAAGGTATACACTTTACTGCACTCTACTTATTCACCTGACCTCAACTGTGAATTACAATTTCTTTCAAGGATCTGGACTTTCTTTCTTTTTTTTTGTAAAAATTTGTATCGAAAATAAATACATCTGGACTACGTCTTTACAGGTAAGAACTTCTCAGAATCAAATTAAAGAACACCTTTAGTAAATCTGTCGGTTCTTTGAATAAGGGATTCTTTATAAAAGTAACTGACAGCTTGCTGCCAAGGTGAAATAAATGTATAGAGGCCAAAGCGGAGTATTTTGATTGAATAAATAATATTTTTCTATGAGTTTTTTCGATTTAATTTGTTTAAATCAACAATTTCATGTTGAACAATCTGTTAATATTTAATTAACAGAGAAGGCATAATTGAAATCTTAAAATTACATCAATCAAATCTACCCTTTGAATTTGCTTATATCATTATTAATCTTCACAAATAACTTCTAATCTTTGCTTATTAACAGATGTGATGAACATTTAGATTTGTGTGGAAAAAATCTGTATGGCTTGTGGAAAATATAGATTATTTTGTAATTCAGACCTTGCACAATTGACAAAAAATATTTTTGTATTTATAACAACATAAAAGTCTGGAATTTCTGTGATTCTATTCTCTGCTCTTGTTAATAAAATCTGAAGCTGTCATTTGTAGGTTATATTTGCCCAGTCTCGATAAGCAATATTCTTGTGTCTTCATTTTCTTTATGGTATTTTTGGGTAATGTAATCAGAGGACTGTGAGGAATGATGATTCTTAGGGTATCATTCTTGCTGAGAGCATTATTTTTAGACACTAATAGCCGCTGGAAATACACTAGAATGTTTTTTATAAGTCTACCATGGCTGTGCATTCAAAACTCAACCAAATATGTTTTATTTTCTAGCACCAATGACATTCCCAATGAACATTTACTTTTCCAGACATTGACAGTCAGAATCACTTATAGATCTTCTGCTGTACCAGATGATAAATAATTTGGATGGGTGTGAGAGACTTTCCAATTAATATTAAGCAACAAAGTATAAAAGCCTTGTATATTGGCTTCTATTTCATATAATCTATCATACAGAATTAGGATTTTCTTTGAATTGCATAGTTTTGAATTGAGAAAGTAAAACTGGTAAATCTAAAGGCCCAATGGTAAGAATTTGACTGTAAGCAATGGTGTCCAATGTTTAACTTTGAAGGTTAAGTGATTAAGATTCATTACTACTATATTTACAAGGAAAAGAAAATTCTTATTGAAATGAAATGAAAGTGTCATAAAATGCAATGGACAAAATTGCAATTTGAACTGCTAACTATTAGTATTGTTTCACTATCTATATGTTGGATAAATTAAATCATATCCAAACACTGATCATATATATACATATATAGTACTTGTCATAAGTATTTGAACAAACAGAGCTTTAAACTGTTTGGTTTTGAGTTAAAAACAGGAAGAACCATTCTTTTTGCAATCAACATAACAAGGTATGTATTCAGTCATGTTGTGTGGTTCTGAATGGTTTATTTCTGGAGAAAAAGTTTTTCAATAGAATTAAATTGTTAAATGAAAAAACTGTTTTCTTTTCTATCCTTTTAAAATCTTGTTCAGAATCGAGCAAGGAAACTGAAAAAGTGAACTCACATTGCTATATGGAAGAATTACCAAACTAGTAAGTTAATTTGGACCCACCCTTGCTCAAAATAATGGCCCCCTACAATCCTAGGCAATAAACAAAACAGATGCTGTGCTTATGAGAAGTACTCTATAGAAAGTAAGGCCCATACGTATTTGAACAAACAAACTGTTTTTATTTATTTTCATTGATACTTATCATAGAGAAATACGACACAAGGTCAAAATTGATGTGTAGTAAGCTCCTAGTCTTCTTTGTCCTAACTTTAACATAGCTAGTCGCATTCTCAAACTAAACGATTCTTAATTGTTCCATTCAACATAACAGCTAATTTATTCCGAACATCTCTTTCACTTCAATTACTAAAAAAAATATTATGAAAATTCTAACTGATCCTATATGAGTAAGAAAATGATTTTTATGTACAATATAAAAAAGATCCCTAATGATTCAATGATATGAATTTTATTTTTTTTAAATAGAAGAGTTTGTATTTTTTTTCCACATCATTTTTCGTCCGGTTAACTTGCTATTTTGCCATGTTAGATTATTGGGGGAACTCGGGCGAAAAATGATGTGGAAATAAATAAAAAGAGTTTGTGTGTTCAAATACTTACGAGCATTATTTTCTATAGGGTACTGCTCATAAGTATTTGAACAAGCAAAATCTGTTTTTTATTGCCAAAGATCGCAGGGGCCATTATGGATTTTGTGCAGGGGAATCCAAATTAACTTACTAGTTTGGCAACTCTTCCATATGGCAATGTGAGTTCACTTTTTCAATCTCCTTGATCGATTCTGAACAAGATTTTAGAAGGATAGAAACACAAAATCTTTTTCTTTTTTTTTTCATTTAACAATGTAATTTTATTAAAAAAAATATTTTTCCAGAAATGCATTCAGAACCGCTTGTGTGTGTCTGTCATGTTTTAAGCAAGTTACCCTGACTCGGAAGCTTCCATGAAATCCACATCAAAGAATTCGTCTCAACATTAATGATGACTGGTCAATTCGATTTTCTCTTAATCACGTTTAGGTTGTAAATTGGAAGTAATGGTAATCCTTAGTCTTACGGATGTAAAATATGGTAGTTGAACACAGCATACAAAGGCTCCAAAAAGTCATATAAAGGCTAAAAAAAAGTCATACAATTTCTCCCAAAAGTATAACTATACAACGTATTGATATTAACGCAATAATGAAGTTAAAAGCCATTAATTTGTTCTTTATCAGACGCCCAGACTGTCGAAAGTCTCTGGATGCGCCTCAAAAAGAAATTAAGACGACAGTTTGGGACATCAGATGCACTGTTTCCGTCGTACCTAAACGAATTCATGGTGCGCAATATTCTGATAAAGAACAAATTAATGGCTTTTAACTTCATTATTGCGTTAATATCTGATAAAGAACAAATTAATGGCTTTTAACTTCATTATTGCGTTAATATCTGATAAAGAACAAATTAATGGCTTTTAACTTCATTATTGCGTTAATATCTGATAAAGAACAAATTAATGGCTTTTAACTTCATTATTGCGTTAATATCTGATCAATAAGTTGTTTGGAGCCTTTGTATGATTTATTTTAGCCTTTATATGATTTTGGGGGGCCTTTCTATGCTGTTCAACTACCATATCGTACATCCGTGTGACCAAGGAGTACGATTACCTCCAATTTACAACGGGATAAGTAACATGAACTAAGACTTCTACTGGGCTTTTTGTTTACCTTTTCGCAAACCGGATGCTAGCTAGTGTCCTTGCGCTTGTTGCGACATCAGATATCCCTTCTAGGGTTTCCCATAACACAAGTTTCTCTTGTCTCGGCTTGTGATATGTGAAATAGACTTAGAGACGACAAGAACCCGAAGTGGCGTCACACACTTCACCATTCTGGCTTACGTCACCTGGTAACATGTACCCACGTTTAAAAACCACAGTCTCCTCCTCCTCCTCCACCTAGTAAAGGAAAAGAGAGAATAAGAAAATATATATTATTAATCGTGTCAGCTTCTGGGTAACATCGTTCTCCCTTGGCAATCGGAAATTGATAATCGAATTTCCCATAATGAAATAGAAAGAGAAAACAGACCTGGTTAGTAACTCAATAGAAACCATCGCGTGACCAACGTCTTTGCCGTGTAGGGGTGATCAATTAAAACATTGTTTAAAAAAGTGGTGATCAATGAATAAGTTACATCTCTCGCCTTTTGTTGAGTGGTGATCACTGAAAAATCTGAATTTAAAAAGAAACAAGTGTGAACACTGCCAAACTAAGATACCAATTTAGCATAAACTTACATTGTAAATTGACCCCCCCCCTCAAAAAAATGTTTATTTTTTATTTTGGTGGGGAATTTTCCAAAAATAAAAAAAGGTTTTTTCTAGACATAAATTTTCAGCCCTCTAGCTCCATTGGTGCGGTCTGTGCGCGATATCTATCATACATAGATAGATAGATAGATAGATAGATAGATAGATAGATAGATAGATAGATATACAGCCAGGCAGAATAACTTAAAAACTGAAGAAACCAATGTTGAACTATGTTGGCAGTTTTGGTTGACGGTTTCCAATATACAGAAGACCAAAAATATAGCATAAACTTACATTGCAAATTGAACCACCCACTACAAACCTGATGGAGGGGTGGAGTTCGAAATACAAACAAACCCTCTAGCTCCATCGGTGCGGTCTGTAGGCGTGATAATTACTTACATAGCCAGACAAACAGACCAACTTAAAAACTGAAGAAACCTATGTTGACAGTTTTGGTTGATGGTTTCTATAAATATATTCTTCTTAATCAAATTCCACATGTTCTGTACAATTCCAAGAAATATCGAGACAGTCTCATGTATAATAATAATCGTTTTTCCTGTGGGTTTATTTTTAAAATGCCTTTCTACTTGAATTAATCTCATCGGTGGATATTTATTTATTTCCGATCAGGGGCGTATCGAACGGGGTGTAGGGTGTGCCGCTCCCCAATGCTCTTTATGTGAGCAAATATCTTCCAGGGTTGCCAATTTAGCCATTCTTCGGTTAGAACTAGCTGATTTCTTTCAAATTTAATCGATAAAAATCTACGATAGCCGTTCATCTTCCTCTTCTCTCCCCATCATCCATTCTCTACCAACAAGGCTTGGCACTTGTGGGTCGTTCTCCAAACATCTTCTCCATATAACAAACTGATAGTTGGCTCGTTGCGCATATTTTGTTAAGCATGGTAGAAGTTGATGACTCAATCTCACCTTTTTAGCACAGAAATTGTGTGATACCTGGGCTCATTGACCTTGTTGATTGATGCTTTTGGAGCATACACAAATGCCTCTAGTTTGTCCATCAGTTCTAGGGAGAGGTCCCATTTCTGACCCAGATCTAAGAATGTGTCCTGAGTTTCCGTGTTACTGGTCAGAAGTTTTAGGGCACTTGTATTCCCTTTGCCGACAAAAGCGCTTACAGTCACATTCTATATGCGTGCAACCTGATGAGAGCCCTACGAACCGCCAATAGTGACAGCAACCTTCCTGGTGTCTACAAGGAGTTACAGAACATACATAGCAGGCGATTTCATAGCCAAATTAATAGCCGGGTTTATTTCATAACCATTTTCATAACCGAAACGATTCATAGAAGGATAAAATCAGCTTTGAAACTTAATAAAAGTAAATAATTGTTTAATTTTTACAATGTTATTCAAAGCTTTTGAGAGCAGTAAGTTAAAAAATATCTTTTAACATAAAGCTGTGTAGTAATTATCACTGAAATGATGAGGTCCGATAAAAAGAAATTCAATACCATACGATTCGATTCGAAAAAAAAATGAAATCTAATTTTTTTGTTAATAATCTCAGAGATCCGAAAGAACACGTTTTAAAAACAATGATTAAAAATACGTACTTAAATTATTTACTTTACTATGCTACATGAAATAAAAATAAAAACTTTTCATTTGTTTTTCAATAGTATCAATATCTTTGCTGCTATTTGCATTTATACAATTTTGAAAAATAAAACATACCAACTTTCATAACTAAACTAAAAACAAAAATTCGATACCATGTTGTTTACTTTTTAATTTTTGGAATGGATGCAAAAGAAAGCTTTAATAATATACAATTAGATTGTGAGACGCGTTAAAAACATTTATACTGTCAGCATTAACTAATATTTTCTTTAATTGAAACTCATGATCAAATTAAAATTAGGTATTTTTTTATTTTTGTAAATGAGTGAATACGTAGTTTTAACTATTTCTACAAAAAATAAATTCTTCCCAATCTTGTCACAGAATGCTAAAGACATCTGTGTCATCTGAGCAGATAACTACAGATCGTTATCCTTCTATTGTGGCATGGGTAGCATAAAGAAGTATGTAGCAATCTGCCTCTTCTTGTTGACATTGAAGAGCTGACACCTCCTCACTGTCTTGAGGTGTGATTCACTAACATTTTTCATTCACGGTTATTACAAAATGTTCTCCTGTAGCTTTGCTTTGTACTCCGCCTTCCCCCATTGATGGATTATGAAACTAATGAGACTAGTTTTGCTACTGACTTTGGTCAGGGAGATCCTCGACTGGCTCACCATCTGTGTGCCAGTGATACCGTGCAACTTATGACCAGTCTCTTCACCCCCTGGATATCTTTCGCTATACTTGATATAGTTCTCCTTGTATGTGTCGACCACAGCATATATTCTGCTACTCCGGGAGCTTTCCCTCAGAACCATACACAGAATTGCGATGACAACATCTCTGAAAGTAACTTTTACACTTTGGACCAAGTTTATTCCATTAACCACTGTAGTAGAGTTTCCTGGGACTTCTACTGCTAACATTGTTCTGTACGGTTGTGGCCAAAGTAGCCTTATTTGTCTTTCTCAGCAATCCGTCTGGTGTGGACAGGGCCCAGGGCAATGGTCCAAGGGGACGAGAAAGGATATCCTCCATACGTAGACTGCGCCTGTGACTGTGCCATCACTAAGTCCAAACAAAGACCTGTCTCCTTTCAAGATGAGTGCCCTCCCACTTGATTTCACTTCTCTCTACTTATACATATCACTGAATGTTTTCAGCTTGTTGGTTTTCATTGAGTAATGGAATTTCTTTGCTGGTGTGTCTTTCCCTAGTCTCTCGTTCTTGAGGGTTGCATAGCATTGGTCACCAATCTGTATGCCTTCAGTCAGAGGCAATGTCCTTAGGGGTTGCCTTATCCGTAGAGATGCTAATGAGGTCTCGCTTCTCTGCAAATAGGTTGACCCATTCATGTATTAGGCTAACCACTGCTGAAACCGCTTCTTCATCTTTCTGATTTCTTGGCTGTTGTAGCTCCGCATGACTAATCTCTGACCTGCACCATCTCCCTTAACTGTCCCAGGAATGCACTGCGGTGCTCAGCTGTTATATAGCATCGCTTGATATCTCCAGTTTTCAGGCTGAGCCGTGATATGCCTCCAGGAGTATGTGTGTCTTTGTTGACTGTGACTTCAGTAGCCTGGTCTACAGGGATCCGCCCAAAGGGGTTGTTACTTGACAACTGCATCGAGAATTGGACTCATATACACAAGGATGCTTCTCTGGAGGGGGGGTCGTCATCTGAGCCAAGTGCGGGGACAGGTACCTGGCAAAGCACCAAGGGATCTTGGTTCTTATAGCATGTAGGTGCACATCCTAGTCTTCCTCACGAGAGGCGGGCAGAAGGCCAAGTACTATACCCTCTACCATGTCCATGTATGACATCCGTATAATGTTTATGTGTATATATGTATATGTGTATGTTAAGTCAATAAACATGCCGGATCGGAACCTACCCATCAGCCCCCATTTTAACGAGCCCGGTTTCCGGTATCGAAAACCGGAGCCCGGAAGTGGAAACTGGGAAGGTCTCTTCTTCACAGGCAATCACCCTGTAAACACATGTCTTTATTTCTCTCCTCTTCTTTTCTTAAACACAGCTAATACGGTTGTGAACCAAACGCGTTCAAACTTAACACAGCTAAACAGATAAGAACACACGAACAACAAAGACATAATAATCCAGAATGTGGAGATCTCTCCATTGTTGTGACATAGGTGTTCAAGAAAGTCTGTCTACAGGGTTATGAGCTCAGGCTAAGTTAAGAGTGGATTTGCAGCAGATTGTTCAACTTCTGTTGATTCAAGTCACTGGCCATGTCTTTCACATTGTCTAAGAAGGATTCGTCTCTGGAACGTTGTCCTTTATAGATGTACGTGTGGACCCTGACAGTACGATTGTAGTGTTTACTACAAAGGACTCCGTTGATAGACCACTCTGTGACGATTCCAGCCTCTATGCATATGTCCTTTAGAAATAGATTTCCTAGGATGGCCAAGGTATCAAATTAAAAACGGAAATCACCTTTCTTGCTTCCCAGTGTAGTTGATGACGACTCAGCTTCTCCAAATCTGTGTGACTTTTTCTTGTGGCGAACTGGTAAACACAACCATCTGTTTCTTCCGGATGAAATTCTAGCAGCTCGATAATTCCTATGTGCCTTTAAAAGCCCAGACAAGTTGGCACCTGTGACTCTGCTGATTACTGTGCCACCATACGGTCAGGCTAGGTCATTATGACTTCAGTTTGTCTACCCATGTCTTGATTCCAAAAGTGATGTAATCTTTTATCGCAAATAAGACTTTGCCGTGCGGCATATTTTGCCGTGTGAGCGGACGCGCAACTTAGAGGAAACACCACTACGGGCCCCGGGCATTATTTAGTGGATGCCCAGGCGTCCGCAGACCCCAGTTTCCTTACTGATTCTTTAGGACTTAAGAAATCATTTGTAATTCAGCTTGATACTGTAAGTCAATATTTTCTACCAATTAAATGGTAATAAATGTTATATTTTTAATTGCGCCTAGTAAAATTATTACTTTGGAGCAATGTCTCCACCGCTTCCCAGCAAGCTAGCATGACATCGATGTTACCTACGGATCTGTCTGGAAGCCTAGTTTCCACTAATACCAAATGCTCCGCTCTAGCTTAAAAACTAAATTCGAAAGAGCTCGTCAAACATGGACTGCACCGTGGACCCGTCGACAGATCCGTCGGGTCATATGTATAAATGATAATATAAAAGTTATCCTATGCCTCATACTTACACTATATTTAGTTTTTTGGATTTTGTAATAAATTTCCTTCGAATATACACTGAAGGAAAATAAAATTGCAACACCCTGAATATGTGTTTCAATTTACTAAAGATTAAACGTACGGGTAATATAGCTGGATTAAAGTTAATGAACACATATATAGATCGATATGTGCACAGGTTCCAAAATAAGCGTTGTATCAAAAGTACTCAGACCTCATATTAAAACATTGTATATCCTTCTTTAACACTGACCATAAACCAAAGGGGTCTGAGTACTTGATACACACCTTATTTCGGAACCTGGACACTAGGTATTTCTGCGGTTACGTGACCTAGTTCTGAGTAATTTGACACCTTGATAAAATAAACGTGAAAATCATATAAAACTTAATTTTTTCGTCAAAAATGTTAGTGCAATTAGTAAGTTGAAAGATTGGTGGAATATATGAGATAAAAATTATTTGTGTACACCTTATAAAACGGGAGATATTATTGAATCAAAATAACGTAAATATTCACGCAAATGTAAACAAGTTCTGGTCCGTAGTAATTAAGAGTAGATTTTCTCCCCCTTTTAACGAGTCAAAAAAAAAACAGCTAGATTTTAAAAAAATTTACTACACATTAACTACTGATTGGATTTTTTTAAAAATTACTACACATTAACTACTGATTGGATTTTAATAAAATGTTCAATACTTATCGAAAAAAGATGAGTTTTTTAAAATCAGTTTGTATTCCAAATTTCGGGAAAAAAATATTTTTTCATTGTGATTAAAAAAACTCCCCTTCAAAATTTGATGATTTCATTGATTTATTTTCAATGGATCAGTCCGATCTTTTTACATTATTAAGTCAAGCTCATGTTTTTGAAAATGCTATTCTTATTTTCCGTAAAAAAATATTTTTAAGAACTGCGAAAACAAAAATACTGCTTTAATTGTCAATATTTTTCATCCATTTGGTAAAATATGATTTATCGCTTTTTTCCGTACAAAGAGAAATAATTTTAGCATTAAAAACTTTTTAGAGAGAATTTTCAAATTTTTACTGTTTTTAAAAATTCAATTTTTACTCTGTTTCTGTTGCAATTGATTCAATTCTGTTCTCACGGGCTGTACTGAAAGGGTAAGTAAAGATATGTGGAAAAAAATGAAACAATATCAATTTTTTTTTTTAAATTTTTTTGTTGTGATTTAATTGGCCGATATTTTTCTACGGATGGACATAAACGTAAATTTTCTATGAAAAGAGGACACACCTGCTGTAATATTCTCACAGTCGGCCATCTGCTGCTGATGATTTTACCGACTTCTGTAATAGCTTCTTATGCGCTAATTGATTGTCAACAGGTGCTTAACATTGGCGGTAAGTCAAAGGCGCCGGCAGATATTTAACCCCCCCCACTCCACCTTGAAAAAAAGAGGTTTTTATGTAGTTTTTGAATGGAAAATCGTAATTATTCTGTTAAGTATTGTTCAGTAATGATGAAACTAAGTATATCTAATTTTTTAAAAACCATTGGAAGAATTCTTTATTTTAAAAATATTTTTAAATTACAGACTTCGAATTTTTTTAAATTTCCAAAAATGTCAACAAAATGGCAGAAATTATAGTTTAAAACTTTAAATTGACTTTTAAGAGCACAATTCTACGTTGAAGTTTTTTTTCTTTTTTCCGGACACATATTTGGACTTTATTCTTTCCGACAAAAACAAGAAAAAACTTACAAACAACAGTTTTTAAATTTTAATTTACGTTTTAAAATGGGGTGTCCAAAGTCTGCAGAAATACCTAATGGGCACGTATCGACCTGTATATGTGATCATTTATTGTAATCCAGCTATATTAGCTGTACGTTTAATCTTGAATAAATGGAAAAACATATTCAGGGTGTTATAATTTTATTTTCCGTCAGTATATGTGTAATAAATAAGAGACGAGAGATTTGCTTGTGGAAAGCTTTATTCAACTTACATGTGCTTACTCATCTTGGAGTCTAAAGTACCTTTTTTATATAGTAGTAGGAGAGTTCTAATAAGGGGAAGTAATCACTTCCGTTTCCTTTGGTAACAAATGCGAAACCTGTTTGATTACTTTATTACCACAGTATGTATGTATGTAAAACATGATATTTATTATTTAGGTTATGTACAGAGGAAACATTTGTGTTAAACCTTTCATGAAAACAGAAGTATTTATTATGTGATTTATAGTCACTATGTCATCAATGCCAGTAATAGATAACATTTGTAGATATACTAATTTTCTGGGAAGGATATAGTCACAACTATATTCCTACACATTTCCAAAGAAAAAGGGTCAATAATAAGAGAGTAGAATCCTTTATTCTGTTCTATGTATAGTTGTGAAGAATGTGTTTTGACATTGGGTTATAAATCGAGTGATAACACACGGAAAGCTACCACTACTGGTGGTGGTGGTGGTGGTGGTGGTGGTCAAAGTAAAAGATAGGAAGATAGTAGAAACGAGACGAGAAGGAGAGACGAACAGATCTATTACGTACAGTACCTGTCATAAGTATTTGAACAGACAACCATTTTGCTTCTAATCGCCTGGTTTTGAGAGTTAAAAACTGGAACATTACGCAAGAAGAACCAACATCTTTGCAATCAACATAACAAAGCATGCATTTAGTCATATTTTGTGATTCAGGATGCTAAATTTCTGGAAAATGTTTTTTTTATAGAATTAAATTGTTAAATGAAAAAAAGCAAGTTTTTATCCTTCTAAAATCTTGTTCAGAATTTTCAGGAAATAAAAAGAGATTTTGTGCTTGTTCAAAAAATTATGAGCAATACGTTTTTATCAATGATAATTCATACATAAAAAAAAGTATTGCTCATAATTATTTGTACAAGCACACAATCTGTTTTTATATCCTGGGATTGCAGGAGCCATTATGGATTTTGAGCAGGGGAGGGGGGGGTCAAAATTAACTTACTAGTTTGGTAACTCTTCCATATAGCAATGTGAGTTCACTTTTTTAATCTCCTTGAAAAATTCTGAACAAGATTTTAGAAGGATAGAAACAAAAAACTTGCTTTTTTTTTCATTTAACAAATTAATTCTATTAAAAAAACATTTAGCATTCATAATGTTTCTGTTTTAACTCTCAAAACCAGGCGATTAGAAGCAAAATGGTTGTCTGTTCAAATACTTATGACAGGTACTGTACGTAATAGATCTGTGCAATTTGTTTATCTTGGTCCTTAGACCTTTAGTCTTGTCCAGCTGGCTCTTGTGACCCAAATGGGAATATCAATTGTCCACACAACCATCTGGCAATAACAGCTTGGCCATTTTGGTTTTGAAATACAAAAGAATACTAATTTGTAATGATTTTTTTCCTTTGATTTTTATCTGATGCTTTAACATTTGCTACTGAACAGGAAAAAGGTTATAACTCACTGACGCGTTTCACTAGCTAGCTAGTGCCCTTGCGCTGGCTACGTCATCAACCGTCCCTGCCCGGGTTTCCTATATCACAAGTTTCCCTTGTCTTGGATTGCGATGTGTGAAATAGACTTGGTATCCCTAAGCGGTCACCCACCTAGGTACTGACCAGCTCGACGTTGCTTAACTTCGTATTCAACGTAATTTGGCCGTAAGCCAAAAGGTTAATTGAAAGGTGATTAAGCTTGGCTCATGTATTGTAGCCTATGTTGAGAGAAGAACCATAGTTCAATCTTTATTATTATTGGATGAAGTATTGTAACATACCACTTTTATTAAATTTGACTAGTTTTTATCTTCATCCTAATTTTCGTTGTTTTTATAAACCTTACTAATTCGGGCAACGAATAACAGCGCAATCGGAAATAAAGAATATGCCATTGGTGAGAATCGAACTCACATTTATTGTCAGAGGGAGACTAGTTTACGCCTAGCTGCTTTTTACCAATCGGCCACAAAGACGTCGTAGGTTAGCAGAAGCTGATTCATACTTATAAACTCATTACCTACAACCGACTCTCTGCGCCATATTTATGTTGTTTTACATATGAATTAATAAGTTGTATAAAAACAACTAAAATTAAAATGAAAGTAAAATCTAGTCAAATTTAATAAAACCATAGTTCTTTACCATAAAAGGTTTCGTACATTTCGACCTGTTTAATCCGGCAACCTGGCCATTGCCGGATCACAGAAAGTTGCCGGAAAACAGAGTTTTTGTCAAACTCTAGTCCAACTTCGAGTTGACTTTGTTTTCCCCCCGTAAAAAGAACAATCCTCACCTAATTTAGGGAGTAAAGTCTTCACTGTTTCTCAATCCATTCACGTGATTTGAAATCAAGCCCATGTGATTGGGCCAAACTGACTACTCTTATTTAACTACGAATGTATTTATTATACAGTATCGCCCATAAATAAGTACACACACTACCACTTTTTAATAGAAAGTTAATTGATTTCTAAACCAAACATAGCAGAATGTTATTATTTCTAGTGGAACATTACACAATCAAAACAGATATTATTTGTCAGAAAATATATAGCCATGTGTATAGTCTTTACCTTATGAAAGATGGCCGACGCTTGGAGAATAGATTCTGTCTCCCCTCTAGGTGAAAATGGGGCGAAAGCCATTCCATTGTGAACCAAAACCGCGTGGTTTGGCGGGAAAACAAGAGAGTACATTACATAAGAGCTGCTGTTTGCCCCTTCAAGTGCAAACTGACGTTCTTCAAATTGCGGTGTTTAAAACACACTATTTTGTTACGAAGCTAAGTGAAGCCGCAATAAAGGAGCAACCTTATTGCAATTCTCCACCCTTTTTATAAGAACCACGTTGCGGTATTTCCCAAACCATGTCTTTTATTGCTGTTGTTAATAAAACCCTAAAGAAAAGGTAAGATTGTATTTGTTCTCTTTCCGTCGGCCGCCTAGCCATCACCATTTCACTAAATGAGAATTTCTCTCTCCGTCTGCAATATTCAGTGCAGCCGGGGAGAGGTGCTTTTTCTCAAATATCAGGTATTATTTATGACCAAACTCTACAGCATTTAAATTCTGTTTCTAAAAATATTTTGCGTAGTGGTTTACTCATCTTTGGACGGCAACATATTCATATTTTTGGCAACAGAGTTTCAATGCTGTAGAGTTTGGTCATAAATAATACCTGATAATATCCGTTTTGTTTGTGTAATGTTCCACTAAAAATAATAAAATCCTGCTATATTTGGTTTAGAAGAAAATTAAATTAATTTACTTATTTATGGGCGATACTGTATATACAATATAAACGTTGCAGCACTCATCTTCAGTTGGAATAGAAGTAGGAGTGGAGTTTCACCATGCAGCAGCCAGGCTTGTATTTCATAATAATGTTTTGTAATAAATGTTAGCAGTTTTTTCAATTAGTTTTTCTAATAGTGTGGAAAATGGGTGTTGAATTTAGAGTTCTTCGATTCTCTTTTTAAACCGCGGTTCGGTTTTTACACATTCGGTTTAACGAGTTTATAAACCATGGTTTGAAACCGAATTAAAGAACTCTATTTGCAGATCCACAAAATAACGGCAGCAGATTCAAAATTTGCCGGACTACAGAGCGTCGTATTAGAGAGGTACCAACAACTTATATTATGATTTTGTTTTTGAGACTTCAAGAATAAGACCAGATTTCAATGAAATGCTGCTCTCTTCTGAAGAGTAATACAAATGGTAACTGATAAAGAAAATCCAAGACACATTCAAGAAATTAATTTTCATCCATATTCTTAGGAGCAATTACTATGCAAGGATTCACACCTCAAGAAATTATGGGACTGTTTAGCTGGAAGCACAGTTCCCTCCAATATGTGCGCATACGTTTTGTAACCAGCGCACAAAGGAAATTAATGTGCACACAAAAGATTTCAAATTCTGTAGATAGCTTACTGAGTTTTCATTGAAAAATTGTTGATTCCCTGTATCAAATCCAATGTGTGCACATACTTTTGTCGCAGAAAGAAAATTTGCACAACATAAGATTTTTGTGCCCACTGATTACGAAAGGTTTGAGGGAACATTGGCTGGAATTCAACTCACAAAGCATTAGTCAAGCAGAAACTAGTGTCCAATACCAAGTCAAATACATTGAGACCATGAAAGAGACCTACATAAATACACTAACTCCCTCATTAACGTCGTGGTTAGGTTCCTGAAAACCACGACTTCTGAAACAATGTTAGGTGAAACCAATTTTACATTCGGTTTAACGAGTCGGTTTATAGACTGCTAAATTACGCTTGAAACCGCATCAAAGAACCCTAGCGGCAGAATCACAAACTAATGGCGACAGATGCAAAACATGCCGGACCTTGGGAGTTGCCGGACCACGGGGTTAGAGAGGTACAACTTGTACACTGCTCTCTTAAAAATCAAGCTCCATTGTCTAATTGTCATTACTAGGGCAGTGCCCGTTCCAAAGGTGCATGTTTGGAAGGGCCCGGACTTTATGGTGTGTGAAGCAGCCTGACATAATTGTCATGTAAAATAATTTTCCGTCCGTTGAAACTACGACTTCGAATTGTTTCGGTTACTTCTTTTAGTGTTGCCAATTTAGATATTTTATATCTAAATTTTACATCTATTGCCAATTTAGATATGTTATATCTATATTCTATATCTATTGCCAATTTAGATATTTTATATCTAGATTTTGCATCTATTGCAAATGTAGATATTTTATATCTAAATTCTACATCTATTGTTAATTTAGATATTTTATATCTAGATTTTACATCTATTGCTAATTTAGATATTTTGTATCAAAATTCTACATCTATTGCCAATTTAGATATTTTATATCTAGATTTTACATCTATTGCCAATTTAGATAGTTTATATCTAAATTTAGATCTATAATCTTTAGATGAAAGATCTATAATCTGTAGTTTTTTAATTTATTTTTATTACATTTCTTGAGAACCTCTGATCAAACGACTTCAAAGTTTTATATCGTACACTATTCGATTCAAAATTATTTTACATGAAAATTATGGCAGGCTGCTCAACACACCATAAAGTTCGGTCCCTTCCAAACATGCACCTTTGGAACAGGCACTGCACTAGCTGCTACAATTCACCGAATGTTCGTCCGTCAGTGTTAGCAAAACTTCTAGAGCTATGGCCACCAAATCTTCTGTGGTTACTAATGATCTCGGGCAGGTTTCTAAAAAGTTAGTTTGTATAGATTCTCTATCAAAATAAGTTTTTAGTGGTGGATTCAATTTACAGTGTAATTTTATCCTAAATTGGTCCCTCATTTTGTGCCCATCTGTGTTCAGGCTTACCTAAAAAATATACCGTATTACTTTAATTCACCAAATGTCCGTCCGTACGTCTCTGTAAACTACCTCCCTTTCTTTTTTGTCTTCTCTTTTCCTAACCTTGTTCTTAAATTACCTAACGTTCTTTTCTTCTCTCACTCTTCCTACTCTCTTATTAAACTACCTAACTTTCTTTTTTGTCCTCACCTTTCCTATCTTCTTAAATTACCTAACGTTCTTTTCTCCTCTCACCCTTCCTACCCTCTTATTAAACTACCTAACTTTATTTTCTGCCCTCTCTCTTCCTACGCTCTTCTTAAATTATCTAACGTTCTTTTCTCCCCTTCTTACCCTTTTATTAAACTACTTAATTTGTTCCCTCCTCTCTCCCTTCATACCCTCTTATTAAACTACCTAACATTTCCCTCATGTTATTACTGAAAGCGTAACATTCGAACGCAGGTGGGAACAAGCGGAATAACACGTCTGATTAGTCACTCAATATAAATCGTCATGTGACCAATTTCTTTTGGCAGCAGACCGTGTTGGGGGTGATCAATTACAAAATTGGAGAAAGTGGAGATCAAGGAATAAGTTACTTTTCCCGCATTTTGTTGCGCAGTGATCATTAAAAAAAGTCTGAATTTTCAAAAAAACAAACGTGAATGCTGCCGGACACAAACTAAAGGATTAATTTAGCATAAATGTACATTGCAAATTCCAAGAAACAAAACAAAAAGTTTTTTTTAGACATCATCATCATCATCATCCGCCGTTATAAGTCCACCGCTGGACAAAGGCTTTTTCCATCTCCTTCCGGTAAGACGTGGCAGAGGTTAGTACAATCTAGGTTGTCATGACCTAGATTGTACTAACCTCTGCCACGTCTTACCGACAAACTCTTCTTTCTCATTCCTCCATCTTGTATCTGGTCTTTTTCTACTGCGTTTGTTGTCCCATGGGCACCAGACGGTTAATCTTACGAGTAAATGTTGAAATTTTCGACCCTCTAGATCCGAATTTAAAAAAACAGGCGGTCATAAGCTAATGACTAATTTAGCATACACTTACACTGTAAATTGAACGCCTCCACCTTTTTTCTAGACATGATAAGCAGTAAATGTTGAAGTTTTCAGCCCTCTAGCGCCATTGGTACGAATGATACATACATGGCTAGCCAGGCAGACAGACAGACAGACCAGGTTAAAAAACTGAAGAAATCTATGTCGACAGTTTTGGTGACAGTTTTTGGTTGACGGTTTCTAATATTATAGAATGTTATAACATGCTTAATGAATGAAAAGGGAAGAATATATGATGAAATAAGCAGGGGGAAGCTACCGGTTGTCTTGCGCGTTATTTGAAGCTTTTGCCTCCAGATATGGGACAGGAGAAAAGTGTCATGTGAAAAGAGTGAACGTGAGACACTTCCCGGGGGGTAGGGTGTCAAGTAGTGATGTAGAGCTAAAAAAAAAAAAGAAGTTATGAAACGCCGGACTGTCTGTCTCGGAGGGGGGGGGGCTTTAACGCCCAACCAAGAAGATTTTAGAAATTTAACCAATTTCAGACACGTTTTGAGATCATATGAGATTAGTATTTTGGCTTATTTTACTTATCAGTGAATTGTTCAAATAGAGAATGTTAATAGCATTTAGATAGTGAGGGAACGCCGCCCCCAACTCACGCACTATACCACTGGTGTCAAGCTGATACCAATAAATTTAACCTTAGTAACACAGGAAGCTTTCTGAAACACACACGCATGCACAATTACACACAACTGCAGGTTAACTCAGGTTCAGGTCAGTTTAGGGTCAAAATTACTATTTTTAATAAGAGAAATGAAAGGGAGACAACTCTTTCCCCTCCAAATTTCACCAAAAAGAAGGGTTGAATATGCGCCCTTAATACGACAATAAAACATGGGCACTATTCAAATCCGATGGTCCGTTTGACGTGCGAACTACTATCGCCAGAAGTGAGTTATAAAGAAATTAATCTTTTAAAGGTTTTAGGAGGGGCTACGCGAGCCTGTTCGAGGTTGTGCGAGGGTATGCCTGGAAGTGTGTGCGGGCCCGATCGAGAGATGTGCCGAATCACACCCCGATAATAATGAGCTGATTTCAAAGTATAAGAGCGCTTTGCCGTGGAGTAGTGATCAGCAATCTACCCTAGTAACTTAATAATGCTCTCTAATGAGGTCGATCCTCACTGGGTGCCGCACACTTGTAGCCATGTGCCAGCCTATGCTAATCTCAGTAAATATTTATAAATCTTAACATTTTGGACTTATGGGTTGCAACATAGGGCGTCTGCCATAGCGCTATAGTTACCAAATTTGTGTCACTATCGTGGCCTTGTACCATACTAGGATACGTTGCAGGTCAAGAGTGTACTGTAGGGGGTGGGAATGCGTGTAATAGGCTGGCACATTTTCTTACTAACATTTAGTAGAAAACTGAAACTGAGATGCCAATTCTTTTTCTGTATAACTGAAATAATTTCATGCGTTATTAAATTTCATCTTAATGTTAGCAAAAACTTTAATGTTGAAAATTTCGGGTGAATTAAACACATCTATGTATATAAAAGGCATATATGCAAATGAGTATGTTGTATGCCACCTGACACATCCCAAAACTCATAATGGACTGGTCCACATGAGATGCACTGTACAGCAGTGAAGGGAAGTCGAAGGGGTTTGAAATGTAATCGCCTGTTGTCATGACAGCAGAAACTTTAATGTTAAAACTTTCGCGTGAATTAAACACATAAGCAAATCAAAACTTTATTTTGCTGTCAAGAAACATGAACATAAACTTGAGTTATGTAAACAGTAACCAAAGTCAGGTCTGGTTAGTCACTCGATAGAAACCGTCATCTGACCAACGTCTTTTGGCAGCATGCCGTATTCGGAGTGTTCAATTACAAAATTGAAAAAAAAGGGGTGATCAATGAATAAGTTACTTCTCTTGCCTTTTGTTGGGGCATGATCACTAAAAAAGTCCGAATTTTAACAAACAGGCGGTCGCAAACTACATTGTAAATTGAACCCCCACTAAAATCCTGGGGGGGGGGGGGGTAAAAAAACGTTTTTTCAAGACATAATAAGGAATACATGTTGAAATTTTTAGCCTTCTAACTCCATTGGTGTGGCCTGTACGCATGATACATACATACATAGCCAGCTAGCCAGAGCAACTTGAAAACTGAAAGAAACCTATGTTGACAGTTTGGGTGACAGCTTTGGTTGACGGTTTCCAATGGTGAAAGGTATCAAAACTTTACAAGTATTTCAGTGAAATAATTAGATTTGACAAAATATAAATTGTATTATTGTTCCATGTTCCAGGCGAATCAGATTTTTAGTATTATATAGAAATAGATGGAAATCAAATCATTGTTATCGGGTTGAGAGCGAACGCAGAACCCCACAGGGTTTGTTTGTTTTTTGCTAAAGGGGGAACCATATGTGAATTTTGTACACATATGCAGCCTATTCGAGGCCTACAGGAACCGTTTTAGGCACTGAGTGAAGTCAAAAGTTAAAAAAAGAAGTGGTTCGACCGAAAATCGACCATTGTAAAATTGGTTTGGAGAATCGGACTTTTAGTATTATATAGAAATAGATGGAAAACAGACCATTATCATTAGGCGAATGCAGACCCCACAAAAAATTGGTTCGGCCGAAAATCGACCATTGTAAAATTGTTTTGGAGAATCGGACTTTTAGTATTATATAGAAATAGATGGAAATCAGACCATTATCATTGGGCGAATGCAGACCCCACACAAATGTCGTTAAACCGAAAACCGACCATTGTAAAATAATATAGTACACTAGCTATACAACGCCGTATCAGGCGGTTTTCAGCTGGTTCATGCGCTCCCTCTCCCCCTCCGGGAGAAGCCATTGCTCCCAGGGGTAGCTGAAACCTGCCCTATCGGGCGGTTTCTAGCTAGTATATATATATGTATGTATGTACATTGAACGGAAAGTAAGGGTTCAATTAATAGTTACGGGTATAGTTAAATTGTAAATAGAACCCCCCTCTAAAACCCTTAAAAAACATTTTTATCGGAAAACCAAATCGTCAAAGTTCTTCCCCTATGTCCACTAAGTATGCATACCAAATAAATTTGGTTAAGCTGCACCAATGTTTAAGGCGGGGGGGGGCACAGTGACAGACAGAGCCAGTTGTTTTATAGAGAGAGATTTCACACTCATGATTAAATATGAGTGTCCTGCATGATAATTGCCCAACGAACCATTTTGTAAAGTTTATATTTTCAATATTTCTTTCAAGCTTCAAAATAAATAAAAACTGAGCATTGTAGCTCTAAATATAACGAAAATATCAAATTTGTTTAAATGGTTCGTTGGGCACTTATCATGCGCGGACACTCATATATAGTAACACAGTAAATACTAAAACCATATATAGAAGGTAAGCAGATGCTAAAGTTTCCATCGTACATTTAGCACGTGAACAGATATGGCGAATATAATATTAATAATTCAGAATGTTGATCATGTAATACTTATCAATCTTCTGCTTGTGGCTACAGAGAATATCATTTTTCTCCCTCCTCCTCACAGGAGAATTGGTAACAGCACACGCCTACGTGAGTCTTGTTCTTGGCGCAAAAATAATATATTATTGATGAAGTGGTTAACTGATAAATATTAGGTTGTTACATATGAAACTAGAAAGCACTCAGACAGCGCATACCACTGCCAACGCCGTTGTCAGGGGAAGTAATTGTGCATGGATCCGCCCAAGAATTTAATCACTTCTTCCTTGGCCTTTCACAAAATATCATAGAAATTCATTCAGAACTGTTGGAGATATTGTGTGGACAGACATGAACTTTTGGCGATATTATGTGGTAGATATAACTACGAAGGGGGTGAGGTAATTGTGCATGGATCAGCCCCAAAATTTGCCTACTCCTGCTCCTGCTAACCACTTTTCTTAATGGATGTAATCAAAAAGCTTACGTGCAGTGGAGAAGTCTATGACTGTACCGAGTACGTTCTGTGTGGTCCAGGAGGCCAAGACTGAGCTGTCAGACCAAGAACACTCCACCCTGCCAACACGTCATTTTCTAAAGTGAAAAACTTGACCTGATCATAAAATCACTCTTTCTGTAGCCTGTTATCCACTTACACAAAATCTAATAGAAATTCATTGAGAACTTACGGAGATATCGTGTGTACAGACATACAGATGGAAGAACAAACGAAAAGACGCGACCGAATACATATACCTCTGCAACTTCGGTGGCAGAGGTAATGACGTTTTTTAAATAGTAAGATGAAGGTTTATATAAATAACAGAAAACGGTAACTACTCAATAGAGGCGTACCTAATGATCTTTATAGGGAGGGTGCAGGCCTCTAATATGCCGGCGTGCATATCGAATAAGAAATCAGTGTTGCTAAGTATGGTTTGTTATTAAAGCTGAAAATATTTTTGAGACGTAACACGCTTTTCTCAATCTTTCTT
>VCCN01002112.1:5158997-5169785 GCA_006491835.1 Architeuthis dux | reverse complement strand
TCGATACGATATGTCCATTAATAAAATAGGTTGACTCTATCGCTTACCGGTGATTGAATATAGTATGGTGTGCTAAACGGGTTATTGCAGATGAAAACAGGATGGCTAAAGAACGAAGGTGTTTGTGCAGCGTATATGTGAGGTGGAGAGAAAACGGTCTTGCACCAGATTTCGGGCTTTCAACAACCATCTGGTTTTCTGGGTTTATATTTTGAAAATAGTTTATAATCTGGATTTTTTATACCTCAAATAAATTCTTGAAAATAACTCATATCTTTATATAAATGTGTTTAAAACAAACAATGTTTGAATCTCGTATGATACGTGTACTGTTGTAGTACGAGCTATAACCACGCAAACGACAAACATGTTGGCGGGAAATCGACTCCTGACGAATAAAAACACCAAACTCTATAAAAGTTAATTTTATCATGAAAAACTGTGTGTCATTAATAACGAATCATTTACTCTTTCAAGACGAATTGAAGAAGAGGGGGAGTAATTATTGTGATCTACATATAAAAGTAAATAAAATACAGTTATGTTACTTTTTACATTTGATATTTTATAATCTGGATTTTTCTTTTGAGACTGGATTTTATTTGCGAGCTTGATGTGGGGGATTCCTCAAAATCTCATTGGCATGTATTCACTCGTGTCTGTCTGACTTTACGTCCGTCCGTCCGTCCGTCCGTCCGTCCGTCCGTCTGCCCATACTATATCTCCAAAGGTTTCCAATGAATTTTAATGTTATTTTGTGGAAGAGAGGGCCATGTGCTACAGAAGAAGCGATTACATTTTTGGGCGGATGCATGAATTCTTAAAGGTTGCCTCCCCTGTATCGTAGCTATATGTCCGCACAATATGTCCAAAGGTTCTCAAAGAATTTTACTGAAATTTCCTTGAAGGTTAGGCCATGGGATAAGGAAGAATTAGTTAAATTATGGAGTGGATCCACGAATCTTTTTCGATCGAGAGATTTTTTCATTTCTTTACATACATTCATGTATTCGCTGATATTTGTCCACGCAGTTTCCCCAAAAGTTCTCGATGACTTTCAATGACATTTTGTGGGGGGTGGGTCATGGGCTAAGGGAGAAGTGATTACATTTTGGGGAGAATCAAGGATTCTTTATATTTACCTCCCCTGTTTTTTTAGCTATATATGAACTGATTTTAAATAACAGTTTTCAATGACAATTTGAGTGTGTTCTAGTTTGTAGAAGTTTTATAGCATAAAATGAATATTAAATGATTGATTTTTTTGAATTAGTAATATCGAATTCTCTATATCTGTTCAGGCATTAAACTTTCTATGGAAATTTCAGCATCTGCTTATCTCATATACAATACAGAAGCTTTTAGTAATCGCAGTGTCATTATATATCTAATCATTAAAGTGAATGAAAATATTGACGTATCTGTTTGAGAAATCCACAGGTGATTCCTAACACCAACAAAGTGCATTATCAGTGCGAAATAAACAGATCAACAGGGTTGCCATTTTGGCCATTTTATGTCCCAATTTTCCAAATCTGGCCGTTTTGAAAAGTATTTGGCCATGCACATTTTGGTTTGGGCATATTTAAATTTTTGATTTAAAAAAAAGAAACCGTACTGGAATGAAAGGAAACCATGTCTAAAACTGCACGTCTATTTGATTATTATTATTTGTACATGCCTGGTTGGCTATTTTTTAGTAGTATTGTCAAACTCCAAGACAAAGTTAGGAGTTGACTTTACTTTCGTAACGAGAGCATCACCAAATTTGAGGTGTAAACCGATATGTAAAATCCGCGTTGCTCTACCATGATTTGAACTGACGACCTAGTGGTTGCTAGACCGGTGTCTTACTAAGTGAGCTAAATTGAGAAGTTTTACATATCCACAAACATTTATGTTTGAAATACGCAAGGGCTTATTTCATTCTAATAAATAAATACATGTATAATATTAATAACTGACAAGTCTTACATATCTATGAACATATTGCTTATTTCATTATAATATATATATATATATATTCACAATTTGTATCTGTTGGGCTTAAAAAGTAACAGCCTAAAACACTAAGCTAAGTATTCAGCATTTTACGAGAAAACTTCAAGTCCACTGTCCAAATTCTATGGACCTGTACTAATATTCGGGCCCTGTTTGTTTGTTTGTTTGTTTGTTTATTTGTTTGTTTGTCCGTGCTTCAACCAAAAGAAAAATAGAGATAATATTCTGCATGTACACTAAGAGGTCAACTTCCCACATAAGCTATGTAAGTTTGACCTCGGATGTCATTCGAGGTCATTTTCCAGTCAATCTCTGGTTCTATACATAGGAAAGACATGATTTTTATATTAAAATTTTCTCCTTTAATTCTTCTTACGAATGACACGAACTTTTGTTACGATAATCTTGTTTTACCAGTTCTGGCGTTTTTTTTTGTCAATATAACAATATTAAGTATTATTTTTAATAGTAGTAGAAGTAAAAAAAACACGCCCGCATAGACAACATTTTAACAAAGCTCTTCTTGCTTTTAACCAGAATGATGTGCTTCGCGATACCTTACTGTTTCCCACGAGTGTGGAAAACTGCTTTTAAATCGCATTTTTTCTTTTCTTTTTCCATTTTTTCTATTAATATTTCAGAGTACTAACCGCATACTTCGAGGATTTACTTCCCTAAAACAAGCGGGAGGTAACAGCCCAGTTTGAGACAGGCCTCCCACGTTATAACATTGCGTTATACCGAAATTTGCGTTCAAACACGGGTGGATCGTGGAGCCCAACATATTTTACTAGCTCAACAATAGCTAGATATAGCTAAAAATGATCTACATTTAGGTCTACATTAGGTAGATCTAACCCCTAAACATATACATTGGTCGTGGCGGAAGTTTAGAAGGCAGTGTTCGTTTTTGGCTACCCCAATTCACATGTTATAATGGGGAGGCGTGTATTGCACTCGGTTAGTTTAAATAAGCCACCACCCCAACACACACCCACACTAAATTAACATCTGAACATTTTATTTTTCTATCAAGACTGACTAAATGCTGAGTATTATGCATTTTATGCAATAACTTTCTTTCCGTCTCTATCTTTATAACGCAATCTAGACTTATTCCAACCGTAAACCTTATTGGCACGTGCAACACCGGGTATTCCTGCTAATATTTGATATCCCCCCCCGGGCAACACTGGATACCCTATCTTTCCTTCTCTATCTTTATAACGCAATCCAGACTTATTCCAACCGTAAACCATATTGGCACGGGCAACGCCGCGTATCCCTGTTAGTATTTGATATCCCCCACCCCGGGCAACGCCGGATACCATATCTTTCCGTCTTTATCTTTATAACACAATCTATACTTATTCTAACAGTAAACCATATTGGCACAGGCAACGCCGGGTATCCCAGCTAGTATTCAATATTTCTCTAGTCTTCTTGCAGCGCCGTATTTAAGTGCAAAGAGTGCGGTATCCGGCGAATTCATAGCAGGCAAAAAAAAGTTGCTAGAAAATAGGCATGGCTAGGAATTTCGCTATGAAATCTCCTGCTATGAATTTGCCTGCTATGAAAGAGTACAGCTATACAAGGCTGGAAGTCTTTTCTTTCTTTCTTTCTTTCTTTGCTTTTCTTTACTTATTATTATGATATTATGATTTTCCTTTTCTCTACTTCTTTCCTTCTTTTTGCTCTCCTTTTTCTATGCCTTTCTTCATTTTTTCTTTCTTTTGCTTTTCTTTTTCTCTGCATCTTTCTTTCTTTTTTATACCTTTCTTTCTTTCATTTTTACTTACATTCCTTCTTTCTTTTTTATTTCTTTATGACACATTCTTTCTTGAAAAATCTGAAAAAGAAAAAGTATAACTTACTCTTGACATCAAGAAGTTGTAAGAATTTTCAATTTTCTAAAGATGAGATGATTTTGCAATCAGAAACCCCACTAACTCAACATTTATAATGGGACCTAAATGATTAGTCAATAGTCTAATACTTACTGAGATGTGCATCCAAATTGCACACCAAGCTATTTCATACACAAACGGTTTGAAACAACCTGGAAACTCGTTTTTTTCACAGAATCTTTTATATACAAAAACTGTCATTTTTGTTAAAAAAGAAATAATTTTAAAAAAAAAGAAGAATATTGTGGAAACATACCTCAGCGTTGGGACAGCATGACCGTCGAATAAACCGTGAATCATTACCCAATGCTCTGGCACCTATAAACAATTCTGTACCTTCCAACTTTGGTAAATAGTCGTAACCTAGATGCGCGGTTATAATTATTTGTAATCTGGGGGTAAAATAAATTTAGATAAAAAAAACAGACGAATTTTTTTGTTTTGTGAAATGCTAAAATTTGCTTCTAACAGATTCTTTTTTTTTCTTCCACTTTTCTATTTCTATCTTTTTTTCTCGGTTTTCTTTTTTCTATGCCTTTCTTTCTTTCCTTCTGTCTTTCTTTCTTTATTTCTCGGTTTTCTTTTTCTTTCTTTCTTTCTGTCTTTCCTTATTTTTTGCTTTTCTTTCTATCTTTCTTTCTGTCTGTTCTCGGTCTTTTTCGCATTGTTCTATGCCTTTCTTTCCATCTTTCCTTTTCTTTCCTTCTTTATGTATTTCCATCTTCCTTTCTTTCTTTATTTCTTCTTTTCCCTCTTCCATTTATTACTCTTAATTTCTATCCTCACATCGTTTAATGCTTCATTGAATCTCAAGACTTTTCTCGGGGGAAATGTTACCCAAACTGAATTCCATACAAGCTTTTGCACGCCATTTGATTTTCTTGTTCAACGTAAATTATGGCTCATCATAATCGCCCTCTCGCACTATGGAAGGACGTAATTTCTAAATTACACCGGGAATTACCATCGACACGCGATTTGCACTGTGCCGAACTCGTATTATTTTTCTCTGTAGCTAAAACAAATCAAGGATGCATGAAAAGGAATTAAAATCAATAATAATGCGTCGGTGCACGTAACGCATGAATGAACTTTTATTCGAAGACAGGTCAGGTTAGTCACTCAATAGAAACCGTCACGTGACCAACGTCTTTTGGCAGCATGCCGTGTTGGGGATGATTAATTTTTTTTTAAATTGAAAAAAGGAATAAGTTGCTTCTCTCTTTGTTGGACAATGATTACTGAAAAAAGTTCTAATTTTCAAAAAACATGCCCAACACAAACTAAGGGACACATTTAGCATAAACTTACATTGCAAATCGAGCCCGTCACTAAAAACCTATTCAGGGGGGGATTTTCAAAAAACAAAAACAAATCGTTTAAAAATGTTTAAATGTTCAGCCCTCTAGCTCCATTGGCGTGGCCTGTACGCGTGATATATACATACTTAGCCAGCCAACCCGCCAGTCAGCCAGTCAGACAGCCAGAACAACTTAAACACTGAAGAAACCTATGTTGACAGTTTTGTTTGACGGTTTCTAATACAGAGTCGGTGCATATAAAGCATGAATGAAGTTTTATTCGGAGACAGAATCCCTTGAATGTTTCATGAAAGCAGTCAGATTCAATCACCAAGAACCTTGTCGAGAATTCAAATTTCAACCCACATCGGAGGTGTGAGGCCAAATGGTTAGAAGTAGGGCCCCCGAGAATAATTTTATAAGGCGGTGCAAAGCTGTTTTGTGAGAAAAAGCACCTCTCTTCGACTGCACTGAATAATGCAGGCGGGGGAGAGGAATTCTCATTTAGTAAATTGTTTTGGAAATACTGCAGCGTGGTTCTTATAAAAAAGGTGAAGGTTGCTCCTTTATTGCGGCTTCACTTACCTCGTAGCAATAGTGTGTTTTACACACCGCAATTTGAATAACGTCCGTTTGTATTTGAGGGGACAAAATCTTAGGTAATGTACTTCCTTGGGCAAACTGGTTCCCCGAATCCTTGTGATGTCGACACGTCTTTAACTACCGAATTGTAGGTAGGACGGGTTTTAAGAAGAGTGTCTTGTAATAATACTGTGTCCAATGCTGCGTGTTGCTGCATACGCTGCAAGTAGCTGTTGTACAGCTTGCTGCTGTACTGCTTGACACTGACACTGTTGTCACTTCAAGAGGGGATGCATGTGTTGGATATTTAGGCAGCCGTGGGCGGGAGTCACAGATTTGCACCCACAGGTGTTGAAAGTTATAAACAGGATATCGACGAAGACACTGCAAGGTGCCACGGACCGGAATACACACCAGGTGTTCAAAAGTCATAAACAGGATATTGACTAAACCCTGACTGCAGATGGCGGGCTGGAAAATCAGCGTGAGCGTTCAAACCCGATAAAAGCGACACAGAGGCCCTCGGAAAAGCAGAGAGGCAGAGAGTAGCTGGGCCCGGAAGCAGGGGACCAGTTTCCCTGTTGGGAACAGTTTGTTGGTTCTCATTATCTCTCTCCCACTCTTCATTCTCCGTCACGACACGGCGTATCTGATGCAATAAAAATATATTATCATATTTTTATAAACCAAGTTTCGAGTCTTCCCTTTTCTCCAAGTTCAGGATCTTCCTCCCTCGGACCAAGGAGGATATACAACACATGGGCTCAGTGATACACGGCTTCAAAAGAAAAAGGAAACAGAAATGTTCATTAATAAGAAGTGACCATCCGCTCAAAGATTCCCATAGGCACGTGGGGGAGGGATTTCTTTTAGAAGATTATCGCCAGTGTGGGCACACCGCTCTCGAAAGGGTTCACCACTCTTGCACAATAACAACAGTTCTCAAAGTGCGGTCCGCGAGTCCCATGAAAGGGGGACTGCGAAAGATTCAAGTTGTATACATCAATTAACAGACCAAAGAAAAATCTAGACACCAGCTACTAGGAAAGGCTATTAAGTATTTCTCACATTTCCAACTACGTATTTATATAAAGCAGTGTTTTCTGCATACACGACAATAAAACTAATCGTCGTAATAGACTGAATATTGAGGCAGATATGAAAATCCAGCTGTCTACCATTAAACTAGACTTCAAAGAGATTTATAAAAAATGAAACAGTGTCATTCTTCCCATTTACTTTTACTCATTTCCCTTCCTTTTCGGAATGTACATATATTTTCAAAATTAATGTACATTCTTGGGAAAAAGAATGAGCCAAGCACTTTCCATCATATAAATGATCTTAACACCATAGAGAAAATATGGGCGCATATTAAGGCCAAACTGGTTGGGAGAAAATTTGGGAACACTGACCAGCTGTGGGAGGGAGATGAATGGAACAACATTGAGCAGCACACTGTAAACAACTAGCGGACAGCTTGACCAAACGGCACAGTTTTCTGAAGAAAAACAAGGGAAAAGCTATCCCATACTAAAATACTCTGCATACAAACACTGCACGCACTGTTGTATATTGTCGAATATTTCACCTGTAATTGTTAGAATGAAAGAGTAAACGACCCACAAACCAAGAAGATCACACTGTTCGTTATTAGGTTAGATCTAATGAAGATAAAAACTCCGGTCCGCACATATATTTTGTAAAGATTAAGGGGCCCGCGGGGAAAATGTTTGAGAACCACTGCAGTATCTTCTTATCTAATAAACAGTGTGATTTTCTTGATTCTCTGTCCGTAAATATGGAATCTTCCACTTAAAGGTAACGAGTTTGCTGATAAAAATATCTCCTACCCACCATTTTAAACAATGGACTCCTCCACTGAAACGAGTTTTCAGCTTGTTTTCTTAAAGACCATCTAATAGAATTCAAATACAGGTAGTCCCCGCTTTTCGAAAATTCGCTTTACTCCATTTTTTTCGCCTTTTCGAAAGAATGCGAAAAGCGAAAATAACGTTTTGCAGCGAGCGACTATAGAGGCAGCGCAAACCCTCTTCCTCTCTCTTCTACACCCCCAGTCCCCTGTACCTACCACTACCACAACATCGGATGATTCAGCCTGGCATATCATCCAAACCACTTTTGGGGTCTGGGGACGCTCAAAAAAATGTTCCCCTATAAATAAATGGTAATTGCTTTTTCGCTTTACGCCATTTTGGCTCACAAAAGGCATTTATAGGACCACTCTACTTTCGGATAGCGGGGGAAACCTGTATATCAGTGAATCTTTTCACGCGGATTATCTAGTATATATATTCCATGGCAAACAACTGATGATCCCTACAAGACAATTTTACTTATAGTACTATAAGATCTAATTCTATGTAAAACATAAATCCCTCTGGACATCTCCCATTAACAGTTATTAGTGAATAATTGACTTACATGACAAGTAATGGAATAAACAGAACATAAAATATTTCTGTAGGTAAGACTTATATAAATATAAACTTATATAAATATGAAACTTTCTATATTAAAAGAGAAAACATTTTTTTTCAGCAACATCTTTAGTGTTTAAAGCTACAAAGCTTTCAAGACTATTTGAGAGGCAGAAAGGATCTAAACAGATTTAAAGCTACAAAGCTTTCTAGACTATATTTGAGAGGCAGAACAGATCTAAACAGTGGAACCGTTTTTTTTTTCAGGGTACACTTAAGATCTGGCGACCCGAGTTCAAACTCCAACTGAGACTGACACTTGCAGTAATGCTCTTGGGAAAGGCGTGAATCCGTCTCCTCTCGCACAGCTATGGTGAAGTGAGTGACGCCACTTCGGGTGCTTGTCGCCTCTAAGTCTATTTCACATATCGCTAACCTCAAAGAATTAGCCGAGACATGGTGCGTAGAGCCAACCAGGTTCACCAGTGCTTTTTATCCCGATCTATCCAACGCCTGATGTTCAGCTTGCGCCAATGTCGCAGGGTCACAGCCCACCAGCCGACTAGTCATTGTTACCCGGCAAGACGTCATTACATTTTGCGACGGATTTAGGAATTTCTTACAGTTACCTCCTCTGCATCTCCAAAAGTTCTCAAAGAATTTCAATTACATTTTCTGGAAGGGTTGGCAATAGGATAAGGAAGAATTTCGTAAATCTGGGGTGGATCCAGGAATTCTTTTTCGATTGTACTGGTCTCCCCCGATATAGTCCGGTTCGTTATTGCGCGGTTCGCGATATAAGCCAGGTAGATCGTGGACCCCCCCAAATCTTACCCACTCTTCCAGAAAACCGCAAATTGAAAAGAATTTCACCAAAAGACTTACTTAACACTTTCAAGGCTACTCGTTTTTTATTCATGCTCCCTGTTTTTGCTACCAATTTTCTTGAGACCACCGATGAGATGAGAAACTGTAGTTACATGTAGCTACACTATTGTCCTGAAATAGAGACAAGATGTGTTTGAATCTTAATAACCATGTTTCTGAATTCCTCGTGTCGGAATTGTATAGAAAATGTGTTCATTTGTCTCTGTATATTGTTTACTTCAAAAGTCATGCGATTTTCTATCTTTCCAGTATCCGGGTTCAGAACCGCACTAGGTGTCATATATGGTTAAAAATGAACCCCATGGGAAATTATTTCAGCTTGGGAACAGGCAGAATCATAAAATAAACACTTCAAGGATTAAGAAAAAACAGCTGACAAAAAAAAAAATCCGGAGGAATGCCGTGAACCTACTTTTTCGTTTAGACTATATAGTAATTAAAGTACTGCTAGAACTTTGTATTTAGCAGTTGTGACCCAGGAATGTTATCCATACACATCCCGCAGTTATCGCGGCTCTTTTATAACGCAGTCGGCTTTCTCGGACCCCAACACCCGCATTATAACGAAGCGGGGAGGCCTGTGTGTGTACATAATGACAATAACAGCCACACGCTAACCTCCATCCATTCTTAGAGCTCACGCGTTTACTAGACGCCAATTCTATTAAATTCTGTCGCAGGAATTGACATCCATTTTCTGTAAGTAGCAAGTGGTTTCATTTATATCTTGCATTCTTTTGTTCGTCATTTTTTAAGAATAGCAGTTTTTCGCTTTCGACGTTGGCAAATCTGCAGCTGGAAGAGTAAATGTGAGACGGTTGTCTGGTATTCCGACTAACCGAGTTAGCGTCTTGAAATAACGATGTCGGGCGCTTTCAGTGACAATGGCGGTGTGTGAATGGACGTTTTCTTCATTGTTTTCTCATTACTTTAATTCTCCTTTTCACCCATTTTTAGCATTACTTTTTCTCGTTTTGTTATTTTGGTATATAAGTATTTATTCTTCTTCTTTTCTTTCTTTCTGTACGGGCATCTTACTTTCTTATGTAGATACATTCTTTGTTGTTTCTTTTTGTAGCGGGTCATTTTTATCTTCTTTTTCTTCGCACCCCTCTCTCATTCTTTATATATTAATCTCTTCTTTTTCTTCTTTTTTTCTTCTTGTCTCCTTTCCCTTCCTCCTACTTCTTCTTCTTCTTCTTCTTCACCCTCACTCCTCCTTCTTTCATTCGTCATCTCTTTACTTCTTCTTTGCTTGCCAAAACTAAGCTACTCATAATACCTATAAAAGCACTAACACGACAGCTCAACATGGGGTGATGGTTAACAAGCTGGTCTAGCAGATCAGTACAACTGAGTACTGAGCTAAATCCTCACTGAGTGCCCCATACCTTTGACCTTGTTCCAAAACTAAGCTACTCGGTAAATACCTATAAAACAAACATTAACAGGGCACTTAATCGTAAGGTAATGGTTAACAAGCTAGTCACGCAGATCATTTCTACTGACTAAAGAATTCGACCCCCACTAGGTTCCCCATGCTTGTGGCCTTGTGCCAACACTGAGCTAGAATTAATAAATAAGTTTTTGGCACCTTTCTTTGGAGTAATGGTTAGCAAGATGATGTTGGAGATCATTAATACTCCGTAGTGAGTTCGAATCTCACTG
>VCCN01002112.1:5133383-5145829 GCA_006491835.1 Architeuthis dux | reverse complement strand
AAAGCTTGCAGACCACATTGGTGCGGATTATGTTGTCTTTTTTTGGGCTACAATATTTGCATGTGGCTGACAAGTTCTCAGGTGATCATAGTCACTTGCCGCATAAAGGGTTAAACATTGGCGAATCTCAACCAAATTTGGATTGCCTACTCAATGGACCTGGGGGAATGTTTTAAAGTAAAATGTTTTGAGAAAGAAATTTTTAAGGGTTTTTAAAAAAAGATTACAATGTAACTATAATGCTAAACTGAACCCATACTTTCCGTTCAATATACATATAATATAATAAATAATAGAATGTATATATTATCTATTATATAAAGCAACTGGCTCTGTTCGTCATTGTGTCCTCCCTTAAACATCGCAGCTAAACTAAATTTGGCATAACTTTTGGGTGCATACTTAATAGACCGAGGGTAATGTTTTAAAGTAAAAGATTTTGAGAATTTAAGGGTTTCTATTTACAATGCCACTCTAATGGTAAATAGAACTCTTACTTTCCGTTCAATATACATATATATACTGCTGCATAATCATATTAATACTGCTATTAACTAATACAGTTTCCACTGCTACTAACAACATTAATAGCACTAAAACTACAGAGAAAATTACGTCCCCTTGGTGTGAGGTCACTTACTTACACAACAGAGTAATAAAAGTGTCTTCTTCCTAAACCACATGCTTATCTCGTCTCTTATTTATCGTTCATCTTTAATCCAATCGTAACTCATCTACACACAGTCCATCGACATACTAAATGGTGTCAGATGTCAAGAACAACCCATAATTCACACGAATACTGGATTATTTTCAAAATATGGAATTATTGCCACCTCCAAAACCACTAAATTTCAATCAGGAAAACCTGGCGGGTGCGTGGTGCTAGTGGAAAATAGAATTCAATCTGTTTCTACAAGCAACAGAGTCTGATTCCAAGCCATGTAGGGTCACGACTTCAATTCTCTTAATATGCATAGGAGCAAAAGGCCGTGACATTTTCTCGACTTTTACCTTTGACGAAAATGACGATAGGAACAATCTAGAAAATGTAATTGAAAAATTCGACTCACACAGAACAAACTTAACTTTCTTAAGGCACAAATTCTTCACATACAAGCAAACAGATGAACAAAGGTTTGACGACTACGTCACTGAACTCCGCCATAGAGCATCGCAATGCGAATTCGAAGATATTTCCAATAATCTAATTAAAGACATTTTAATAAATGACCTCTGATTTACGCCTAAGAGAACATCTTCTAAGGGAACCCGAACTAATTATAGACAAAGCCATTCAAGCAGGAGACGCTACTGACGAAACAAGACGCCAGTCTATAATCTTAACTGCCTCAACAGAAATTCAAAATACAGATATAGACAGACAGGCTCTTAAAATTTTAAAAAAACATAAATCCGGAGCTGATAACAGAAAGCCCGTCAAAATTCAAAACTACGTTAACTCCTGTAAATCTTGCGGTGGCAGACATCCAAAAAATAATAGTCCAGCATATCATAAAACATGTAATAAATGCAACAAAAAGGACAATACTCCAAGTTGTGTAGATCAAAAAGGTCGGTACATAATATCCAAACTTCCTCAGAAAGTGGATCTGATACTGCAGGGTTCTCTTTAGATATGATTGATTTCAATGATCCTCACCTAGAAATAAAATCTGGATCACACAAAGACCACATAATAAGTAACGACGGACATTCCAAACGATGGACAGTAAACTTAAATCTCAACCAGTCTGCAATTAAATTTAAAATCGATTCGGATGCGGAAATCAACCTGTTACCCAAAAATACTACTACAATCTGTCTCCCCAATCCAAATTAAAGAATACTTCAGTGAAGTTAACAGCATATAACAACACTAAAATTCCTGTATTAGGAAAGTTAACGGCCATTCTAACTCATAAAAATGTTTAAACTCTCGTACTCTTCATCGTTGAAGATATAAAATCTCAACCAGTACTTGACGCAAAGACATTCGAAAAATTGAATTTAATCCGAAGAACTTTTAAAATCGATCACTCAAATATACCAAATTTTTAAAAAGAGTATGATGATTGCTTCGGTGAAATTGGTACTTTTCTGTCCACTCACCACACTAAACCCTAAAATAACTCCCGTAAACCCGCCGCCCGCCCGCCAAAAGTTCCATTTGCCCTAAAAAGCAATTTTAAAAAATGGGAATAATTATTTCTGTAAGGGAACCCAACCTCGTTATCATTGAAAAATCAAACTGGAAACTAAGACTCTGTCTAGACCCACGTGATTTAAATAAGGCAATAAAACGACTTCAACTGCTAAAGAAATATTTGACGAAATGCATGGTACAAAATACTTCCCCAAACTGGATGCCTCTAACGGAGGAAATACATAGCACCAGCGAAGTGTTCCAAATTGATTGATATGTTTAGCGGCATATCAACCCTTGATAGGTCATTTAAAGCCGAAATCAGTTTAAAATTCCGAAAGCCGGGTTTTAAAAAAATAAAAAATACAGTCTTGCTACTTTGGTGAAAGAACAGATAGCCTCCGTCTGGGGGGTTCTTACCCCTCTGCAGGGTATGCAGTCGACGTATTCTATGCCCCAGCCGACAGGGCCGGTTCCAAATTGAGGTGACCCAAATAATAGAAGGAATCACAAGAACAAAAACCTCCCTAGAGGACATTATAATATGGTCTAATACCCTAGAAGTGCATCTAGAGAGGTTGAAACGCATTTTTGACCGATTACGTAAACACGGTCTAAAATTAAACACATCCAAATGTATTTTTTGCTCAATTTCAAATCACATATCTGGGCCACTTCATCACTTACGAAGGATTAAAACCGGATCCATCAACCTGCCACTACCCAAATGCAAACAACACTTGCAAAGATGTCTAGACATGACAAATTATCTCTGCAAATTTCTTCCAAACTACTCTGAGGTAACGACACTTTTACGTCTACTTCTTCAGAATGACATCACGGTACCAAATCGAAGCTGTCACAAATTCCAAAGCAATGATTATTAATTATCCTGTTCTGCAATTCTAAGACCCAAATTTACCTACAAAAATAACAACCAACTAAATGAAACATGGAATCGGTTCTATTCTCGAACAAAACCATAACGGCAAATGGTTACCTGTTACAGTTTCTTCACGTGCAACTATTCCTAATAAACAAAACTATTGTCCCCATACAAAGGGAGGCTCCCAGCATAGATTTTGGTTGCAAAAAAGAATTCACGAATTCGGTATTCACTTTACGATCAAAAATGATCACAAACCATTAAAACAAATTAAAAAAGAAAAAATTGCCAAATCTCCTCCAAGAATACAAAGATTCTTGTTAGCCTTACAACGTGAATCAATTGTTGCTGATACGTTATCCTCAGCTTATCTCCAGGAAAGTAATCCTGAAATGTCTGATGCAGATATGAAAGCTTACATACACTCCATTGTCAAACATTTTCCTATGAGTGACAGAAAACACAATGTATACCGGGAAGCCACTGCATGTGGCCCAACTTAACAATTACTCATCGAATTCACAAAAACATAAATGGCCTCTCAAAGAAAATATCCCTTCTTCTCTTAAACATTATGTTTCTATACGCGACGAAATTTCAGTCGTATAAAGACTCGTACTCAAAGGTACACGAATTAACGCACCCAACACTCTGCTTAAGGAAGTTCTACAACAAAATCACACTGGTCATTTAGGTATTGAAAAATGCATAGCAAGAGCTAAAGAATGTGCTTAATTACCCGGCATAAATTCTCAAATCAAGGACATGGTCAGCAATAGTTCCATATGTATTGATCAACAACCGGCTGAACCATTACATCCTCATGAAATCCCTGTTACACCATGGACAAAAGTGGGAGCAGAGATATTTCTGGAGTTATTTGCGTGTACAAGAGCACATTCAAATAACTCCAGACATCGATTATGAAAACATCATACCAAACGACTACAGGCCAACAACGGTCGTTGCAGGTCGATATCAACAAATCCAACCAACAAATCCGGAAACATAGAACACCTCCGGCAGAACACGCAGCGGACAACAAATAACCACCCACCCTCAAGATACCGAGAATAATTACCTTAATAAAGATCATGAAAGGAATTATCCACCCTACACTAAAAAAAGAGATTCTCAACTGATACAAAAAAAACACTCACTCACGCAATCACACTTTCTCTCTATCCTCCCAGCCCAAAGACAAAACTTATAAAAAAACATTCCAAGGGAAATTAATGAATCACCGCCATCCATATATGCTGTGTTGGGGGTGATCAATTAAAAAGTTGGAAAAAGGAGTGATCAATGAATAAGTTACTTCTCTCGTCTTTTGTTGAGCTAAAAAAGGGTCTGAATTTTCAAAAAACAAGCGGGCACAATCTAGTGACCAATTTAGCATAAACTTACATCGCCAGGATTTTAGAGTGGGTTCAATAACCTACTCTAAAATCCTGGGCGTAGAATTTTAAAAAAAGAAGAAATTTCCCTACTCATTGATGGGAGTGTGTGTGTGTGTGAACACTTTCAAGTTTCTACTATGAACGGTTATGTCTGGGCGAAATGCGGATACATAGATACATAGATGCAGATAAATGTCAGAACACATGAATAACCTAAACCAAGCAATAAACCAATGTTGTATGTAGCGGTGATTAAACGTAGGATGTTACATAATCATATTAATACTGCTACTAACTAATAGAGTTGCAACTGCTACTAACAACATTAATAGCATTAATACTACAGAGAGAATTACGTCTCCTTGGTGTGAGGTCACTTACTTACACAAGTAATAAAGGTGTCTTCTTACTAAACCACATGCTTGTCTCGTCTTTAATTATCGTCCATCTTTAATCCAATCGTAACTCATCTACACACTATCCATCGACATACTAAGAATACCAGTCATACATATAATGGCCCTTTGCAGTCGTAACACTTTTTTTCCACATTTGCGATGTATTACTTTTGTATGGTCATTTACAATATATTATAGTAAGCGCTTGCATTAATTCCTTACCACTAACAATTATTCTTCCTCATTTGCCAGGCGTTTCTAAAGTAAAATCATTTGCAATGCATTTCTATAATAAAATCATTTACAATGCATTTCTATAATAAAATCATTTACAATGCATTTCTATAGGAAAATTATTCACAGTGCATCTCTATAATAAAATAATTCTCATAGTAAAATCATTTACAATGTATTGCTATAGTAAAATAATTTACAATGTGTTGCTATAGTAAAATCATTTACAATGCATTTCTATAGTAAAAAGATTTACAATGCATTTACATTATATATTTAATAGCCAGCACAATATATAAGAGAATAAACAGGTGTCAGTGATATCCTAAAGAGCATTAGCTAACTTAAATGACAATAGGCTGTCCACGTTGCAGGGATACCAGACAACCACTAGATATCGCGACCCACAACATGGACTACTTCGCGAATAAGGACCTTGACATGGTGGAGTAGCTTGCATGTTGACCCGGAGAACTATGCTGGCGGGAATTCAATTCCTGGTTGGTCCAACCAACTCAGACAGGTCAAAGGAAAGGAACTCGACCAAACCTTATTCAATCCCCCTTCCCCCGAAAGGGAAGAACCTCTCACTAAAGTCGCAAAACTATTTATAAAAAAATAACCTACACCAAAGTTTCAAGACTCTATTTAAAAAAAGAACCATTTACAACTATTTAACAATATTCCCAACTAAGACCAATTCCAGCATTAAATGACCTACTAAAAGGTTGACATGTCGCCAAACCCAGCAAACCAATCACAACATGGATCTCCCAAGACCATGGGCGAAATTGTGACCTACAAAAAGTAAAATAGCATGGTGATCTCGACAAATACAGGATGTTTTGGTACCGTGATGTCCAAAAGCAAAAAAACAAACTGACAGACCATGGGCAAGGCCTATATCCAAAACGGACTTTATGTGGTTGATGATGATGATGATCTCATGAATGTCTGTCATAGTTTGTTATAGCTCGTAATACCCAGCTGTGGAAGCAACTGTACTACAGGCTTTATAACACAGGGTCCAAGAAGTCCAACCGCGTTATAACCTAGCCGCGATAACCAGGGTTGCCCATTTAGCAATTTGGGAGCTAGACCTAGCTCTTCGATTTAGCCAGATCTAGCTATTTTGGAGCTAGATTTATATTTTGGGGGTCCACCACCCACTCGCGTTTTATCGCAAACCGCGCTATAACGAACTGCGTTATACCAAATGGGAGGCCTGTATTACTCGAAGGTAGCAATCAAGTGAGCGCCAATCTTGCAATCTCGCATTCAGACAAAAATTATCAGTTTCTTTCTAAAACAGATCGAATTGATTTTTTTCCGTTTTTTTATTTCGGCTTTGACGAGAGGCAGTTTTGGTCTTTTCATTTGTCGGAAATTGAGCCGTTCATGATTATAAAACTTTTTTTTTGAAATTTAATCTTATTCTTTGTGAATCATCCACCCACGCCGGCCTCTCACTTTAAAAAGAATTCTCTTCTCCTCGTCCGTTTCATTTCTTTTCCCGTTTTCCATAAAACAGCGTTTGTTTTCGCCGCCATTTTCTTTTTTGGTTAATTTCCCGCCCTTTCTTCTGTTCGTTAATTTCCCACCTTAATACCTCTTTGTTTCTCTCTCTCTCTCACTCTCTCTCTCTCTCACACACTCTCTCTCTCTTTCTCTATTTTCTTCAGTTTCCTCTCACTCTCTCTTTCACTCTCGCTCGCTTCCTCTCTCTCTTCCAATCTCCCCCACTCTCTCCCTCTCTCTTTCACACTCTTTCTCTTCCCATCTCTCTCACACTCACTCCCTATTTCACTCTCTACCTCTCTCTCACTTTCTTTCTCACTCTCATTATTTTCTTCCCTTTCTCCACACTCTCTTTCACTCTCTTCCCCCCTCTCTCTCTTCCTATCTCTGCACTCTCATTTCCTCTCTCTCTTCCCCTCTTTCTTCCTATCTTTCACTCTAGCTCTCTTCCTCTCTCTTTCACTCTCCCCTTCTCCCTCTCACTATTTTCTTTATTTCCCCCTCACTCTCTCCCACTCTCTCTTAGCATCATAGCAAGGAATCATCAACATCTCACTGTTTACTCATTCTCCTCCCAACCCCTCCATTCGCCTCACAGATCCTTCATTATCTCCAACCTTTCCCCCCATGTCCTTTCCCGCTCCCTTACGCCCTGTCTTGCTTAATTAACATTTAGAAAGCTTCTAAATCTCTTGAGGCTTCAATATCCCAACGACCCACCATCGGTACCACCACGACCCACCATTGGTCCACGATGGCATCGAATTTTAACATGCTAGTTTTTTCTTTATTTCTTTCAAACATTTTCAAAGAAATAAAATATTCTCAAATCTGTCCACTGGCCACAGAACCATCGAATTATTATATAGGATTTATTTGCCTCCCCACGACGGCAAATTTGACCCAAGTTCGGTTTAACACGGGGGGGGGGCAAACCCGTATCTGTGGGCTAGGACAAAAATTGCACGGTCACCCGCGACCAGTGTCAGGCAGACACCAGAAAATTTCCTTCCGATCCTCCCCTGCAAGTGCAATGGGGCGGTGCTGTCGCAGCGTTGGAACCCACGGGACTGGACATTATATACTCTTCTATGGCCAGAGGACGAATGCTGGACCGGGGAGTGATCGTCTTCTTCACAGGTCAATAAATCGAATGCTGAACTGCAACTAACAAATGATCGTCTCTTTCACAAGTCAGTGTGGTGTGATCAAATTTTCACACACTCGGCCACTCGATGTTAAAAACGGCGCACAAATAAAATAAATAAAAACAACATTATTTACATATAATCCTTTAACATTCCACACACTCACCCACTAGATGTTGAAAACGTGATTAACCCATTAACTGCGGAGGGTGGCAAGTGTAATAGTTATCCATTGCAAGATAAAAGCCCTTGTCTATTGCAAGATAATTCATTGCAAGATAAAAGCCTTGATTCACAGATGGAACTGAGTTGCCATCGGTGTCCTTGGTCCCGTAACTCAATACAGGGTTTTCCGTCACCCCTGTTCCGTGTCTTTGGAGCACCCATTTTCACGGGTGTGTCTTGGGCGAGATAGCCCATCCTTCTCAAGGCTTCCTCAATCCTACTCTTTATGCTGACTGCTTAGCAGAGAGGCATTCAGTACCATTTCTCAAGTCTTTGTTATGAGTCGGATTGAACCCACAAACTCTACCACTGGACAATGTATAATCAGGTTGATAAAATGAACTAAGGATTATTACCCCCATGTAATTTGGTGATATATACTTTTTCAACAAAAAACAAAAAAACAACAAACCTTTAACTTTCCACACACTCGCCCACTCGATGTTAAAAACAGCCCACAAATAAATAAATAAATAAAAACAACTTTATTTCCATACAAATGTTTAATATCGAGTGGGAAAGTATGTGAAACACTAAAGAACGTTTCACATACTTTCCCACTAGATATTAAAAACGGCGCACAAATAAAAACAAATTAACAATTTAATTTATTCAAAGCAATAAGGATATAATTTATGTATTTACTTCTGTTTTTATTTCAAGGGGAAGATAATCCTTTGTTCATATTAAGGCTAACAGGAGTTATCTCCATTTTACGCACGGATACTAGGAATCTACCGTATAATCACTTTTTCTTTTCACTTATTTTGGTACTTTCCGATTTCGTGGGTTCAGACATTAAAGAAAAAATTCCTTGCGAAATATTATACCGGTTTTACTCTGAAGAGAATTCCGGCATATTCATTAAATTCTCTTTCATTTTTAACTTTTTACAAAATAAACAATAATTTTATTACAAAATTACAAAGAAAACAATAATTAATTTTAACCCTTTATAGGGCACCCCTAAAACTATTTTAGAGAACCGAACAACCTTTTTGTATGTTAAACTAGACCTAATTACAAGATATTTTCAGTTGCAAGTTTTCTGAATTTTTTTGTTTAAGGGGGGGGGGACCCCCTCTGATGAAGTGATCATATATGGTGCCTCACCCAAAACGTGGCAAAAAATGGAAAGATTTTGATCTTAAAATGTTATTGTGCGGGCAAAAAAACAGGCTAATTTAATTGGGTGTGGTATGCCTCAAGACAGTTTTTGTTTTTGTTCAATCACAAGTCTACTTTGCAAAGCTTGCAGACCACATTGGTGCGGATTATGTTGTCTTTGTGGCTACAATATTTGCATATGACTGACGGGTCCTCAGATGATCATATAAAACAATTTATTAATAATTATTCTATACGAAGTTTGATACAAAATAATGTTTTAATACTAATAATTTATTTATTTATTAATTAAATAATTTATTTTAAATATTTTAATTTTATTTTATTTAATTTAATTTTAAAACAAAATAAAACAAAACAAATTTAAGGCGTACGGTACATCTCAGCGATATGCGCCATTATATTCTCATGGGCGTCTTCACCATACCTTTGACGCCAAAGAAATTCTTGTCTATATGAAGGGAGGATACTAGAATGCACCCCTGCCATACTTTGAAATTTTCTTTTCCACATCACTTCTACCGCATTCGTCTAATTCCAGCAGGGTTCCTTCGCTCCTATAGCGAACGCAATGCATGAAACTGACACTAGATGCCACAGAACGAACTATGTGTTTTTTTGTGTTTGGTTATTGTTTCGGATAACACTGGTATAATATTTCATAAGGGATTTTTCGTGAATGTCCGTACCCACAAAATCGGAAAGTACCCATTATTTTACAGACAAAAAAACATGCAAGTTATGTCAAGTATAGCTGAACATTCTTTCATATCCAGCAGTCTTCACATAACCTTTTATAGGGTACCCTTAAAAATATTTTAGATATCAAAACAAACTTTGTGTATGTTAAACTAGACCTAATTACAAGATATTTTCAGTTGCAAGTTTTCTGATTTTTTTTGTTTATGGGGTCTAAACCCCCTCTGATGAAGTGATCATATATGGTGCCTCGCCCAAAAAGTGACCAAAAATGGAAAATATAAAAAAATTAAAAATTAAAGTAGAAAGTTAAATAAAACCTAGAATTAAAGAATAACATTCAATATAATGAATTGATACAAAAACATTGATATTGACAAAAAAAATAACAACTCCGTGTTGATTTTAACATTTTATTGTGCGGGCCAAAAACAGACTAATTTAATTGGGTGTGGTATGCCTCAAAACAGTTTCTGTCTTTGTTCAAGCACAAGTCTACTTTGCTAAGCTTGCAGACCACATTGGTGAGGATTATGTTGTCTTTGTGGATACACTATTTGCATGTGGCTGACGAATCCTCAGATGATCATATATAGTCCCTTGCCCCATAAAGAGTTAAACAAGACATTTTTTGACCCATACAAATCTTGAACAAGAATGCAAACGATCAGGTTTTGAAATAACAATCGCCATTTTTCTATCATCTTTCCAATCATAATATTCCCCTCGTTTGAAGACCGCAATGTGAGAGGTAGTATGAGCGTGAACGAGTTTTTAGATGCGCTAGCATCTCTAGCACCGATTGCCGTCACAGATTGACATACCGAAATGTGAGTTACGTCTATTGCTCAGTGTTGCCAATTTAGATGTTTTACATCTAAATCTAGATGTTTTCGGTTGCAATTAGAGGCCAGAAATTGCTATTTAGATGATTTTTAAAAATAAAATAAGTAATTTAAAAAAAAAATTATAGTAATAAAATAAGTAATATTTTAAAAAAATCAAGTAATATTTTAATAAAATGAATGTTGAAGATTAAAGTCAGATTTACTTTTTTTAATAATATGTAACAACTTCTATTCTGACTGAAGATGATTACTGCAACTTTTGTATTATATATATAAATGAAAAATTATTTTTTTTTACTATATTTATTTATTAGAATGAAATAATCTGTATGATAAATTTTCGTTAATATCTTAATATCAATTTTGCTCAGTCAGTAAGACAGCCGACTACCGACCACTTGGTCAAATCACTGTAGGAGAATGGGAATTTTACATATCGGTTTACACCCTTAATTTTGGTGAAGATTGTTCTTGTTACGGTTGGAGAACAAAGTCAACTCCTGAATTTGTCCTGGACTTTGACAATATATCTGGAGAATCTAGACGTTTCTAAGAGTTTTAAGATGTTTTTGACACAATTTTAGATGTAAACTTGAAAATAAAGTTGGCAAGATCTTGCTAGATCTTCACACAAGAAAACAACTAGCGGATGTATGGTCTGACCTTCAGGCTTGCTTGCTTAACAAATGTGCAGTTTACAATCTAGCGGCTAGATTTGTTAAGCATATGTTAAGCAATCTGATTAAAAATGTGCAGATTTTCCCGTTGTCCAATTGAAAATAAGTGGATTTCAAATTATCACTGTCCTGGTCGCAAAAGTAAAGTTTAAAGGGACTAATTGATATTTTCTGTCAGTTTTAAACATAATCAATCAGAAATTAACACTTATTACGCAGAGAAAGTGATATTCATATGTAATTGTTTTTCTTACTTTATGTGATTACAAATCTGGTAGATTCTATCCCCTCGTAAGCTTTCGTTTTTCGTCTTTTAATTCAATGTAATGATGTCTACAAATTTAGAATGAATATGAGAAGAACTGATCTTTTTGAATGAACACTGTTCCCGCCATTTTCTTTAGCAAAACATTGGCGATTACGTAGATAACACTGTGCAACTTTTTTAAAAGATCTTTTTTGTTCTCGGATAATAAGAGTTATTTTCTGATTGATTATGTCTTCAAAGTATAGAAAATGTCAATTATTCCCTTCAAACTTTGCTTTTGCGACCAGGACAATGGTGATTTGAAATCTGCTTACTTTCAGTTGGACAACGGGCAAATTTGCACATTTCTAAACACATGAAGTAAGAAAAAACAACTACATATGAATATCACTATTCTGGTCACACAAACAAAGTTTGAAGGGAATAATAGCCATTTTCTATACTTTTTACACATAAGCAATCAGAAAATAACACTCACTACCCAGGAACAAGAATTGCGTGATACAATAGGTTTTTGGCTTGTAATTATCGTGTTTATTGTATCTGATAATTGATACAGGTAATTATTGTGGTCGGTATAAAAAAAGGCACATGCTCACAATAACCATCTCACTTATCTTTAAATAGATATCTATAATTATGTGCATATATATTTTTTTTTTCACGTGCCTTGAAATTAACAATCATCACGTGCCTGGAAATTAACAACCATTAACCAATTACAGTAAGACGGAGAAAAATAAGCTGATGATAGAATATGTATAAGAGACTTTTCACCAGACTAAGTTCATTTGAAAAATCTTGATTGTCAAACCAACTGTATTGTTAGTTATGGACAAATAAAAACTCATTTATAAAATATATATATATG
>VCCN01002112.1:5096664-5113476 GCA_006491835.1 Architeuthis dux | reverse complement strand
TAATAAATGTCATTATAATTATCATATCTATATATATATATACACATTATATATCTATATATATACACACATTATATATATGCACACACATCTATATATACATCTCTCTATATATATACACACACATCTCTCTCTCTCTATATATATACATCTATACATAAACATCTCTATATACATCTATCTATATACATACACACACATCTATATATACATATATCTCTCTATATATATTCTTTATTATTCTAATATAGATGGACTGTGTGTATGTGTAATGCGTTTGTATATGCGTGTGCGAATGTGTATAAGTGAGTGGAAGTCCCTGCCCTCATTTTTATAGTCCGTCCGTACGTCTGTCTGTCCGTTGGCTGTAAATTGGGATCTCCCCGTTTGCCCTTTACATTTGCACTTTTGGCCTCTGCCCCCCCCCCCACGGCCTGGATTTCTAGACAACTTCTTGGCACGTTTTTCTCACGCACCGATTTAACTTTCAGCTCCACATTTCTTCATCACGTGACTGTCGTCTGCACGCGAAGACATAAATTTAATACACGCATAGAAAGAGAAAAGGGTCCTTCCGGATTTGTATCCCGTTTACAATTAAACAACAAAACTCATCCAGACTGACACGAACATTAATTAATTTGCCTAATTTCAACGAGTTCGCATAGCAAAAAAAAAATATATATTAGATACTAATGTATTTTTTTTTACTAGAAGGGAGTACAAGAGACTGGGAGATCATACAGGGACTGGGAGTAATTTGTTTAAAGTAGTAGCAAATAGAAGTAGATTGAATATCAGAAAATTCTTTTTTTAGCAATAGAGTGGTAAAAATATGTAGTGCTATCAACAGATGTAAATGATTTTAATAAGAATTATCAATTACACCACCGCAAAAGGTTTAAGGCCCTATGTATTGTGTAAATATGATTGTTATGGTGTGTGCTTGTATATACAAATTGTATACTTTTTTTTTTTCACACTAAATTAAAATGTTCTAAAATGTTATTAAATGTAGGACAAGAATGAGATATACAATACTTTTTAAATAAATGTTTAAACGTTTTTCGTTAGTCACAACCAATAGCTAACATCCATCATTTTAAAGTACGGAAGCCTAAAAAGAAGAAAAAAGGAAGTTAAAATTGCATACTAACCACTACTCTACGGCCTACAGAAGTAATGACCTGCGAGTTTAGCTTGCTAACCACTGCTCCATGATGAGATGCCCAAATCGACATTTGCTAAGCATAGTTCAATTTAGTACAAGGCCACACACACTTAGCAGGCTGCAGCCCAGGGCCGCATTATCTAGGGGGTGGGGCTCGGCCCCCTGAAAAAGATTTTTATTTTTCCAATAATGTTATTTCATTTGTAACAAAAAAAATCCGGGGCGTATGTTCAGTCTTACGGTGTTTATTCGGAGAAAAAAAATTATTTAAAATTTGTTTAAAAAAAAAATTAATGAATAGCATTGAGCCATTTTCATAATACGCACCAAAATGGATACAATTTGTGGACGAATTCCGTCAAACACAAACATTCTCATAAAACTGAGAGAGAGAGAGATAGAGAGAGAGAATGAGAGTGGATGTCGAGGCAGGCTTCGGAGGTGACTACTCAATCCGTATCTGTGGGACACTCTGTTTTGTCTTCGCTCAGCCAGTCTCATTTATAGTGTGGTTGTTTACAGTTTCTAAAGGTTAAATTAATTCATCTTGTTTAGTCTGTATATTTTGAATTTTGTCGCTGATGTAGTCCAGAGGAAAGCAGAGAGCAATACGTTTGGCATTAGCTTGGCTGCCGGAGCTACCGGAAGGACGTCAAATTGGGCGTCAAAGGGGGGCTCCATTCCCTGGTTCTGGAATCAGAGTTGTCCTTTTCCTAGACTGGTTGAATTCCTAAGGCTAGAGAGCCAAGTCTATTCTATCTATAGCTGGGGGAGAAGAGATGGATTCATGCCTTTCCCAAGGGTATCAGTGCAAAGTGAACATAAACAGCCCCGACCGGAGTTTGAACTGATCATAAACTAGTAGTAACTACATAGTAAATACAAACTACATTGATGATAAAAAACTTTAGTAATTAAAATATCGCTGATAAACTTGTAGTAATTAATCGCTTATAGACTTGTAATAGTTATCGATGGTCAACTTGTAGGCTGATTGCTGCAGGGTCAAATTCCACTCCTACTTATATTCCGACTGAAGATGATTACTGCAACTTTTGTATTGTATATATAATAATGAATTGCAAGTACGTAAGACTTGTCAGTTTAGCTCAGTTGGTAAGAGAGCCGCCTTCCAATCACATGGTTGTAATTTCAAATCACGGTAGGGAAATGTTAATTTTATATATAGGTTTGGTTTAAGGTGACGTGATAGACAGATAGTGAAGAGTCTCCCCCCTAAATCTGGTGAGGATCGTCCTTGTTACAAGGGGAAAACAAAGTTAGAATCGCACAGAGAACCATGGAAAGAGCAATGCCAGGGATAACTCTAAGAGATAGGAAAAGATCAACATGGGTCAGAGGGAAGACTAGAGTGAAGGATATTATACAAATAATTAATCAGCAACAATGGAGATGGGCTGGTCACCTAGCAAGAAGAGATGACAATAGGTGGGGCAAAAGAATAACCGATTGGTGCCCACGGGGCAGTAAACGCAGTAGGAAAAGACCAGACACAAGATGGAGGGATGAGATAGAAAAGTTTGCCGATAAGACGTGGGATAGGTTGGCACAATCAAGGTCGTCATGGAAGGAGATGGGGTAGGTCTTTGTCCAGCATTGGTATTATGACGGCTGATGATGATGGTGATGACGTCGTGGACAAACAATATAATTTTCGATAAACTCTATTCGACAGAGGTGTTCGATAAACTGAACATGAACCGTAATAGCCTAGCGAGACTCGCTTGCTAACCAGTAGTCCTCGGAAAGGCGACCTGTGACTGTCGTGTCGTTATCCTGTTGTTCCAGTATAGTTGGACGAGTCAGCCGGGTTATCGGCGACCGTCATCATTTTTTGTAACAGACATATTAATATATTTTCTTATTTACACTACGTACCAATGACACCCACCCTGCCACCACACGCCTAAAATTCAAGTTTCATATTACATACTACTGTAGGTACAACGTGGCCAGCGTAAGGGCACTACTTATATGACATACTGAATGCCAAACAAGTTTGGCCCTAAATAAATGGATGATATGATAGATACGGTTCCTGTTTCTGCATGTGATGGTTTTACCGCTTTAGTCTGACAAACACGTGTAAATAATCTGAACAAAAGCTTATAAAAATAAGCTGAAAAGAAATAATATTTTTCGATAATATTTCGTAGTTATGAAGAAAAATCGGAGAAAGTTATTAGAGTTTCTCAATTTGATTCATTACAGTGTAAAGAAGTTGTGTTTTAAATAAAAATCAAACAATGGTGTACTGTTTCTTCCTTAAGAACAAATACAAAAAGTGGATGTTTTAAATAATTCTAAGATCCTAGGACAATTTTGTGAGTTATTAGCAGCTGAAAAAAGAACTTAGGGAAAAAAAAGAAGAAATACTTGGTAAATAAGCTGAAATGGATGAAAAGAAATAGTTTTAGATGTTTTTATATAATTTAAAAAATACTTACTTACTTAAAACCACCCAAGAGAAGTGTAAAATACTATAAAACCCAGAAATAATGAATAAACTAACAATTTCTGGGTTAAATTTGCTTTTTAAAAAAGACAAACTGAGTAAACGAACGAACTACTTGACTGATTTTGAGTCGCCTCCAGTTAATAGAATCACACACATGGCTGAGAGGCCTTATTTATGCTACGCCTTGTGGGAAGCTCAAGAGAAAGGAGAAACGCCCTTGCCCTTCTCTTTTAGAAGAGATGTCGAATGAATGCTTTTCACGGAGAAGTCATAATAAGAATTTTAGTCGCAGCAGTAGTAGACTAAACGCTTACCGTGTCTAGCAGCATATTAGACACCCTAATGGGCGTCGGGGGGGGGGCATTTGCCCCCCCCCCCCCCGATCAGGCCTTCGCACTGCGGGCGAGGGGTTTGAAAGTTAGGACCTTATAATAAATAAACGATAATGGTGCAGTACAATTGTTTTATGTAACCCAAACGTAACCCCCCCCCCCCAAAAAAAAAGACTGTATTATTATTCACTGTATTACACTAGGGACAGGTCATGTGTCTCTATCAATAAGTCAAGTGCACCATCTAACATCTGGATCATACATTGGGTTGTACTTGTTTACACTATACATGGCGGGTGGAATGTCTATCGTTTAGCAGGGTTGACACTAAGATATATTCGAATATACCCTTTTGCCCCCTGGAAATATATGCTTCCCCCCCCTCCGAAAAGTGGCAGCGGACATGGAAAAATTAAAAGGAACATTGCCTGAGAGAGAAAGTAACTGACCTTTGTTTCATAAGCTTTAGAATAAAAACATCAATGATCATCTATATTCTGCACACTTAACTTCTTCAGTGTTGCTCACAGGCTTTTTGGCTCCGCCAAGGCCATGATAAAATTAGAGGGAACATTGCCTGAGAGAGAAAGTAACTGACCTTTGTTTCATAAACTTTAGATTAAAAAATCAATGATCATCTATGTGCTGCATACTTAACTTCTTCAGTGTTGCTCACAGGCTTTTTGATCCCACGAAGGCCATGGAAAACTCCCCCCCACCCTTTTCCCCAAATTACAAAGAATAAGACAGAATACATCCTTAAAATGTCGTTTTTAAGGTTAATTAATGATTATTTGTTTTTTTTTTATTTATACAATATCTTAATCTAGATATTTAAAAAACATTATGCGTGCTTTGTCCGAGCAGGAGGTGAGTTCGGACATCTTTACCCCCTCTCCCTGGATCCGCGGCTGAACGGTAGAATAACCATATTTACAATACCAAATGATACAATACACACTCAGCCTTATATTCAGTGGTGTAGTATTGTGGTGACACATTGGAACGGCGTTCCTTCACTATCAATTTACTACTAAAATTCTCTATTTGAAAAATTCACTGATAAAAATAGCCAGTATATGTCTAAATACCTATCCATATGGCTCCAAAACGTCCGTGAAATTAGTTAAACTTCAAAAAGCCCCCCCTCCAGGGAGCAGGCAGCTCTGCATTCCCTCAATTCTTTCTTTTATTCTGAGGCCCCCGTTTGGCCAAAGTTGATTATGGGTCAACAGCTTTTAGCTGTCATGCCTGGGGACTTACTATGGAGGAAGTGTTGTGCCCAACCTCCACTTTCCCCCTATCGACCATGCTGAAGGTTTTGTTTATTTGCTTCCCCACGAGGTCAGATTTGACACAAGGTCGTTTTTAGTGTGGGGTCCCGCGCGCATACTTGCGGGCAGTTCTAAAAATCCCCCTAGTCCCCGCGATTAATGTCACGAGGACATTAGGGCAGGCTCGCCATAGTCACAGGACGAATCCTGGGTATGCTGAACTTTGATCTTAGGACTAATCCTGAACTCGCTGGACTAGGGTCACAGGACGAATCCCGGGCAATGATTTTTCAGAATTTTGAAGAAGCAATACCAGGCCTCGGAAAATCCTCATTGGCTATGGTATCGCCTCTGCGCAAAGCTGACTATGCCGAAGGCTTCAATACATTTGGAAATCAGAATGGCTGCAGGAGATGCCTCCCTAGCTGATTGTACCGTGATGCACCCGTGTGGTGCACCGGCAAAATACCGCTGTGGAAACTCCGGTACCTGACGAGACTGCAGTCGTTGGTTCTTGTTTGAGTCCGCCAGATTTGCGGGTCACAGCTGAAAATGGGAAGGTGGGTCATATCGAAAGATAACGTGGCAATGTGAAAAATAGGTGATATAGGATTTCGATTTATTTGCAGTTTTTATAAACTGCCCTATAAAAATGCGAAGACACAAAGCGAATTACTGTTTGCTATCCTTAACCATCATCCTTCCTTTCTTCCACCTCCTGTGGTCTCCCATCCCTTTGTAAACTGTCGCTCATCGTAGTAGCAAGCAGCCGTACGGTCCAAGACCTTCCACCCTCGTGGTCAACGGCTCACTCTCTAATGACATCCCCCCAAAAGTCAAAAGCTTCCGTTTGCTTCTACTCAGCCAATCCGCACACAGCAAATCCACCCGTTGCCCAAAGCTATGCCAATCCCGTGGTGACCTACTTCCCGGAGAGACCTTTCTCCAACCAACATTTTCAGATCCACTTGTTTCTTTTGTACTACCATGCAGAAAAGCTTTATCTCTATTAACTACCCCCCGACCAAACAGCTATGCTACATGATTACGGTATGGTCACCCATCTAGATAGTGACCGGGCTCGACGTTGCTTAACTTCGGTGATCGTACGAGAACCGGTGTATCCAACGCGATTTTGCCGTAACTTGAGTACTACACAACTGCTTATATCTGTCCAGCCATGTCTTTACTTGTCGCCGGTTTTCTTTTCAAACCCTTTATCTGTTTATCCAAGGCGTAAAACCCGAGCCCAATCATTTCAAGAACCAATGTCCATCTCTCCACCATAGAATCAGTACTTCCATGTAAACAGTATTTAATTGGCTTCTTTTGTGGCTTACAATGCGACAAAGGATGTTTTTTTAAAACCGTTAACATTGCTGTCCCGGAACTTCCTTTTAGTTCGTACCTGGTCGTGGGTGGATGTCTTCCATCGTGGAAGTCATTTGCCGTTTTACGTTTGTTAGAAACTGTCAACTAAAACTGCCAACATCAACATAGGTTTCTTCAGTTTTTAAGTTGGTCTGACTGGCTGGCTATGTATGTATCACGCGTACAGGCCGCACCAATGGAGCAAGAGGGCTGGAAATTTAAACATTTACTCCTTATTATGTCTACAAAAAACGTTTTTGTTTTTTATTAAATCATCACCCTCTAAAATAGTTTTTAGTGGGGGTTTCAATTTACAATGTAAGTTTATGTTAAATTGGTCTCTTCGTTTGTGTCCGGCAGTATTCACGCTTGTTTTTTTTTGTTGTTGAAAATTCATCGCCCAACGAAAGGCGAGAGAAGTAATTTATTCATTGATCACCCCTTTTCCCAATTTTTAGTTTATCATCCCCAACACGACATACTGCCAATAGACGTTTATCACGTGTCGGTTTATACTGAGTGAGTAACCAGACCTGTTTATTTATTGTATTTCATGTCTTTTGCGTGGCGCCCGCCACTGCTCAAAGGCATGAAAAGTAAATGCAAGCAAAAAATAGACTTCTGGGTTACCGTTTAAAAGGCCAGACTTCTCAGACATGACAACCTTTCATTTACATGGTAGAATTATTTCCTAGTTACCCACTTTTCATATACAGTGGATTTCGATTAACAGGACCGCATCTGGACCAACGATTTTGCACCCAATAACCGGCTGGTCCGATTTACCGAACAACTATTTTTTTAATACATAAAACAGCCCAGTTTCTTGAATTCAAAACAACTTGCGTAAAAACAACAGGAAGTTAAGTCACTTTTTCTTTCTTTTTGAAATGTCTGACTTAATTTGTGTCACGAGCTAAAAAATATTTGAAAGGTAGTTTGAGAACTAAATAATATGTTTTTAGTAATTCTATCAGATTTTATTTTTTATTTAAATGTTAATTCGGCAGCACTGCTGCTTGGTCCCCCAAAACGGTGCCCTGGTCATAATAAACGAAGCAAATTAGCGATGATTGCGCTGCTGGTCCTAATAACTGTTGGTCTTATTAAGCGGAATCTACTGTATATCTTATTGTCAGGTTGCCCAGAAAGCTTCTTACCTTGACACTTGCCAACAAACAAAGCAATTTGCATGATACAAATAAGGTTTAACATATCATTACACATAGAGCAGATGTTCATTTACAAGTTTTCACATTTTACTACTGCCCTTCTCTTTCCATGTAGGCGTTATCTGTCCCTAACAGCAGTATGGGCAAAGGGGACTTTTGTATGGTTTCCTTTTTTGATTACAGATTTGGGAAGAAAGCATCTGAAACTGCACGAGGCATCAACCAAGCATTTGGCCAAGAAATTCAGGGGACGGGGTTGAGGCAGACCCCTCAACTTCTTCAAGACCGACTCTCGTAATTCGTGCAGATATGAAGAGAAAACTATGCCCCCCCCCCCAGGTTGGGGGTAGGATGAGGCTAGTCTGGCAGGAAGACAGAAATAAATATAACATTCTTTAAAAGATCGTGACACCGCAGCAGAAGGTTACATTTTGACAAAACTTAGATACATATGTTGCAAAGTGTCGGCAGCATGACTTATCGGTAATGCGAAATATGTGTGTATATGCATGCGACATATATGTGTGCGTATACATGCCACAGACACGTATATCTTTAGCTATTTTTAGCCATTTTTAAAAGACTAATATAGCTATTTAAAAAAGATTAATCAAGCTATTTTTAGCTATTTTTGAAAGCCGAATCTAGCCATCCTTCAGCCATTTTATGACCATTTAAATAGCTAGAAATTCGAATTGGCGACACTGCCTGGACCCCGACTCCCCAAGACCTGGCTCCGCCTCTGCACCGATTGCCCCCTGTTCACACGGCACAGCGCTGGTTTAAGAGGTTTCGATGAGGAGATTGAGAGTCTTAATGATCTTGAACGTCCAGGAAGTAAGCGATCCTTTGATGACAGACACATTTAGAGATTAGCGTTATGACATCTGTTCAACATGTGTCATCCACCTTATTCAACTGACCTTTCTCTTACAGACTTTTATGTTTTCAAACATTTTGACAAGTTTATAAATGTTAAATATTTAGTCAGCGTCACAGGTGTTGAAAGTCATAAACAGGGTATCGACAAAACCCCCAAACTGCAGGTGTCGGGGATTGGAACAGACACAACATGTGTTCAAAAGTCATAAACAGGATATCAACTAAATCCTGAACTGCAGGTGGTGGGCTGCAAAACCAGCGTGGGCGTCGAATCCCATAAAAACCAGAGAGACGCCCTCAGAAGGCAGAGAGAGAGAGAGAGAGAGAGAGAGAGAGAGAGAGAGAGAGAGAGAGAGAGCACCTAAGGCTTGGGACAAACACAAGACCAATTTCCATGTTAAGAAAAGTCTGTCGGCTCCCATTATCTCTATCCCACTCGTCATTCTCCGCCACGGCCCGATGTATCTGATGCAATAAAAATATATCATCATATTTTTATAAACCAAGTCTCCAGTCTTCCTTTTTCTCGAAGTCCAAGATGGCTATACAACATAAACAGTTTCAAAGCCAAGCAGCTGCAGAAGAAGATTTTAGAGTGCTTATTGAATCTAGGGATAATGATTTTTTATTGTAAGGGCGTAAATCACCTTGTTAAACAAAGGTTGGCAAAGGTGTTATTCAATCACTTGTAAACTACTTTGATTAAACCTGTTATCTATCACCTTTTTTCATTTTAATCTTTGATACTTGAAAAGCGCCATTACCTTTTGAACTGCCTAATATATCTTGTGTTACCTTATTACATTGGTTTATTGATTATTACATTGTATTCTTCTTCTTCATCTTCTTCTTCTTCTTCTTCTTCTTCTTCTTCTTCTTCTTCTTCAGTTTCCATATCTTTCGACGTAGGATGACACAGTGGTTATCTACGGTGTCTGACTATGGAATCATACTCGTTAAAGCCTCTATCCTTTCCAAGTTGCTTGGTCACCACCTTTTACATTTTAATATTTTGTAACGTATAGAACACTTAAATTGAAAATATTTCAATGGTTTATTGCTTATTACATTATATTCTTCTTCTACGTCTTCTTCTTCTTCTTCTTCTTCTTCTTCTTCTTCTTCTTCAGCTTCTATATCTTTCGACGTAGGATGACACAGTGGTTATCTACTGTGGAATCATACTCGTTAAAACCCTTATCCTTTCCAAGTTGCCTGGTCACCACCTTTGGATGCATTCTGGTATGCCCTTATGCGTACCACTCACATTTTGCTGGGACGCCTTCAAAGTCGGGATTTTCCGTCTTCTCTGCCGTTCCAGACTTCTGTCCTTGGTTAGATGTATCATTTTTTGGACATTGCGAATCCCCAGTTAGTAAGACATGGGGAGTGATGGGCCACGCTGGCCTATGTGTATGTGACCTCAAAGTAGCCGAAACGATGCATTGTAGCGGGCGGTTTCGAATTAATGTATCCCTAAAATGCGCTAACATAAAATGCAAAAAATCCGGATGATTTGCAACTTAATAATAATTGTGTCGGGTCTGCGTTCGCGCTCACCCCTATCTATATTATAATGACTGATTTGTCAAGGGAGATAACTATCAAATGCTAATTATAGAGTCGTCTTCCTTATTCGTGTATTTGCAAATCTGTCTTAATCCGGGTTCATTATGTTCAAATCAGATTGCACTAATCTTCTCTCAAAGATTGACCCAACAGCTCACAGGGTTGTCTAGACAATATTGTCAAATGCCAGTACAAAGAACAACCAGAACAACAAGAACAATCCTCACCAAAATTAGGGATGTAAACCGATATATAAAATTCACATACCCCTACCGTGATTTGAACTCACGACGAACTGATAGCCAGGAGGCTGTCTTACTAACTAAGTCAAATCGACAAGTCTTATGTATTGACGAAAATGTATCATACAGATACGCACGGCTTATTTCATTCTAATAAATAAATACATTTATACAAAGAAATGTATTTTTATAATTTTTTTATTTCATTTATTATACCTACAATGCAAAAGTTGCAGTAATCATCTTCAGTCGGAATAGAAGTTGGAGTCGAGTTTGTCTCTGCAGTAGCCAGTCTTGTTATATATTAGATTATTTAAGTCTTTCTTTGATTTTCCTGCAGACAAATTGTTTTATTGTAATATAATACTATAAAGACGACGAATGTTTCTTTGTTTGCTTTCTTGCTACTATGGTTGTTATAGCCGACCAAACGGCTGCACTCTAGGTGCTATACATTTGTCAATAAAGCTAACTTGACTCCAGCATTAACATAGGGTAGGGGGCGCTGACCTCCGAGGTCCCTACAGGTCAATTAAAGGTCACGTCAATTTAGGGTCAAAATTATTATTTTACAGTTTGAAAGGGAGACAATTCCAAATTTCACCGAGTGTGGAATATAACATCCCGCAAATGCCTCTCATTTTCAGCTAAAGATTCTCTTTAAGATAAACCCGAAGAGGAAAAGAAATCGAGAGCTGTCAAATCTGGCGAACGTGGCGGTCTATTTATGATCCACGTGAAATTAACCCGCAAAACTGAAAATGGGAAGCATTTGCGAGATGTTATATTCTACAATTAGTTCAAAGTAAATCTACCTAAAGGAACCTAAAGGGAACTTTATCTTTTTATTAAAATAGTTAATCAAGTTTTAAAACGGAAAGTGGCCGTTGCGCCACCCTATATAAGTTTAGAATCACGCACTCTTCGTGGCTATGTCTTCACAGATACACTTGAGCTAGATGTCAAATCTCTAGAAAACACGCACACACGCTGCCCTACATACTTCACCTTAAAGACCGCTCTGACACACTCATTATGTTAATCTCTTTTTTCTTGCACTTCTTCATATACAATTTCTTTACTCAGACTTACAGTGATACACAAAAATGAAATCTTTCAAATAATGGTGTTTAGTTTTCCCCCTCCACGCCAGATCCAACCATGGGCGACTGTGATTCTGATAAGGGCCAACGACTGTCACCTGAAATCTTATCTGCAGTTGTCTCTGATCTCTTATCTTTTGACTATTGTCATTGGGAATACTATCATTCTCATTACAAGTGCTACTTGCATTATGAACTCAACTCTTAATAGTTGTTAAAGGTAAAGGTTAGGTAGTTCAATAAGGGGTTAGAATAAAAGAGGACAGAAAAGAAAGTTAGTTTGATAAAAGGCTAGGAAGAGAGAGGGCAGAAAAGAAAGTAATGTAATTTAATGAGAGGGTAGAAAGAAAGGGGATAGAAAATACGTTAGGTAGTTCAATAAGAGAGTAGAAAGTGATGGAACAGAAGAGAAAGTTAGGTATTTTACTGAGGGGCACGTTTATATAGCATAAAGATAAAAACATGGATGGGCAACGAAGATTGGATGGGATAAGGGAGAGAAAGAGAATATACGGACAAAGGGGGGGAGGCATGAGATAATGGATAATGGGCAAAGTAGGGCGACTTAACCGTCAAAAATGCATCGTACTATAAGGACTGATTTTACATGCATACGAATTTTTAGTTTGTTTAATCAGAATTTCAGTAAGGCCCACACGCCAGTGTTATTGTTTACTGTTGGTTTTAGTAAAAAACGTGATTTATTATTTAATTTTTATTTAGACGAAGTATTATAAACCATTTTTATTAATTTTTAACTACTATTTATCTTCATCTTAACTTTCAGTTTTAAAAAAAATTACAATTCAGCTTGGTTTTAGTAAAAAAGCTATTATTATTCGTTAAACAATTTTACATATTATGATTTTTTTTAAAAACAACTAAACATTAAGATGAGGGTAAATAGCAATCAAAAATTAATGAAAATGGTTTACAGTACTTGATATAATAATAATTAAAAAAATGTTCTTTTTACTAAAACTCAAACAGTCATTGCAGTACGAAAGTAAAAAAAAATGTTAGCTTCTTTAGCGGTGATCGGTCAAATCAGTCCTTATGATGCGATGCATTTTTGACGGTTAAGTCGTCCTACTTTGCTGGATAATGTTAGTTGTAAACAGCTTGTGCTGATTGCAATAACATTTGGTTCTTTTTGCGTAAAGTTCCTGTTTTTAACTCTCAAAACCAAGCCATATAAGCAAAATTTAAGTTTGTTCAGATACTTATAATCAATACATTATATACATACATATACATAAGTATGAATGCTAGTAAAACAGAGAAATAGTCACGAAATATCTGAAAGGAAATATGTTAACTCCTTCCATGATAAAAAAAGAACAAAAATTGTCGTAACAAGAAACCGTGTAACCCTTAAGGAAATGTCTTATTCGGAGATAACTTCACCAACCCACCAAGACCCGATGCTATCGGCCTTCATTGTTTAAAAAGAATTTGATATCCCATGGTGCACTGCTGGGTCGTTGACTGCATTTTCGAGAGGGACGACAGAATAAGTGGGGGAAGATAAATGGAGAAAAATTAGTCGACATTTCGAAGTAGTGAATTTCACCGGAGTTAAATGTCGTTTTATTTAGCTTTTTTCTTTTTCTTTCTTTTCTTTTTTTTCTTTCTTTCTTACTTAACTTACTTCTTTCTTTTTCCTGTTTTTCTTTTTGTTTCTGTTTCGTTCATTCCTTTCTTTTTCATGTCTTTCTTTTTTCCTTTCTTTTTCCCCCTTGTTTTCTTTCTTTTTCTTTTCCTTTCCTTTTTCTTTCCCCTTTTTTTCTTTCCCCTTTTTTTCTTTCCCTTTTTCTTTCTTTTCCTTTCTTTCTTTCTTTCCCTTTTTTCTTTCCTTTCTTTTCTTTCTTCCATTCGTTCTTTCTTTCCTTTTCTCTCTCTTTCTTTCCGCCCTCCCTTTTTATGTCTTTCTTTCCTTCATTCGTTAATTCTTTCTTTCTTTCCCCTCTTTCTCCTTTCCTTCTTTCCCTTTTTTCTCTCCTTCCTTTCTTTCTATTCTTTCTTTCTTTGTTCTAATTTTCCTTTCTTTGTTTCCTTCTTTCTTTTTTCTTTTTCCCTTCTTTTTTCTTTCTTGCTTTCTTTTCTCTTTCTTTCTTCCATTCTATCTTTCTTTCCCTTTTCTCTCTTTCTTTCCGCCTACCTTTCTTTTTTTCTCTCTTTCTTTTTATCTTTGTTTTTCCTAAAGAGGAAGTATAAAGGTTTTGTTTTAATACAAATTGTAAACATGGCCGCTTTTGGCTAAAAACAACACAACAAGCACAAAGGAATTTTATTTCAGGATATATCATATTGCTAGTTGACCTCTCGGGAAAACATCTAAAGTAAACGCTTCACAAACGAAATGGTCACTGCATTGAACAGATAATCCAATACATGGTATTGTCAAACTGCAGTCCACGTCGGAGGCTGGAGTTGACTTTGTTTTTCAACAACAACAGGAACAATCCTCACCTAATTTAGGGGAGTAAATCCTTCACTGTTAGTCTGTCCCGTCACGTTAAATCAAACCGATAATTAAAATTAACATCCCTACGGTGATTTGAAATCACGACCAACTGATTGGTATCCGACTCTCTTACAGACTGAGCCAAGAACTGACAAGTCTTACATATCTACGAAAATGCATCTTACATATACGCAATATTCCTTTCTAATAAAAATTTAAAAATATATATTTTTATAATTTGTTTATTTAAAACCTCTAATACTATGCGACAGTCGCTATTTTTGTGTGTGACTATGTATGTATGTATGCCTGTCTGCAGTTAGCATCACGGCCACACTGTAACGAAATACACCCAGATCATGTTACCGGTAGCTGTTTGGGATAAGAACTGGTCAGATTTGAAATCTGTGTTAAACTGCCTACGTGACCAACTGGAGGATCGGATTACCAAAAAACCGTTGAAGATTTGAAAAGAGGAGGGATCGTTTGACCAAGAGCATATATAAGGGTCTAGATTGAAACGGTTAGGGGAGTTGGGGTCGAGACCTGAAACGGTCACACGAAAATGTCACTGCAATAATTAGACTACATAAAGATACAAACAAGATAAAGATAGCAAAAGGAGTAAGACAAGGGAGTACAATATCACCTAAACTATTTACAGCGAGCCCTGAAAGCATCTTTCGGCAAACTGATTGGGAGGGAATGGGAATAAACATAGATGGAGAATACTTAAGCCACTCAAGATTTGCCGATGACATTTCCATGACGTCGGAAGCATCCGAAGAATTACAAAACATGTTAACCGATACAAATAGGGAAAGTAAAAAAAAATAGGCTTAAAGCCTAGGTCAGAAGGCCTGAGTTGCCCGAAATATTTCACAGTTTGGGCCGAATTACACTGATTTGCGCGAAATTTAACACGTTTTGCACAAATTTGGAGAGGGGGATACTTGCCCCCCCCCCTGGCCAGTACGCCTATGACTGTGTCGGCCAAATGGCCACACTCTGAAAGATTTCTTAAACAAAATCAAGTTCAAGTAAATCAACAAACGCTTACAGTATCGCCCATAAATAAGTACATCCCTACCACTTTTTAATAGAAAGTTAATTTTCTTCTAAACCAAACATAGTTTCCGTAGTTTCTTCGTGTTACAATATAGATGAAATGGAAGGCATAGGGCCACGGAAAATGGGGTGCTGTTAAATTTTGGTGGGTGCGTAGTATATATGTATACATATGCGTGCGTATACGTAGTTACATATGTATCTAATTATATTCGTGTGTAAGTGCGTGTGTGTGTTTTGTTCCTTTCCCATAGATTAGTGGAGAACAGATCAGGATGCTTGACCTTTCCTAAGTTATCAACTGCTCGTTCTAGTCTTGGTGTCTACACTACTGGCAATTTTATGGATCGCCTCTGAATAGATATGTTAATTACTACGGACATTTACGTTAGTATATATAAAGTGTGTGTTTCTGATGCCCACTATGCACTGTGTGGTTGTGTGTGTGCGAATGTGTGGGTGTCAAGAGGGTAAGCTAATAAGTGTGTGTGTGTGTGTGTGTTTGTGTGTGCGGATTGTAACCGGATATGAAAGATTAGAGACACTAATAGGTTCTTTTTAGGTAGTAGCCCAGTCCGTTTTGCCTGGCCCCTGGAGGCAGGCAGGCGAGGCGATGTGCTCTCGTCTCGTATAGTAAAGATAACTAATATCTGAATTTTCGCGATCTTTTGTTTTCTTATGAAAAACCTAAATTTGCAAAATGTCTGCGTTGCAAACCTAAACTCATTGTCCAGTCTCTGGAGATGTTAGGGAAATCAATGCATCTTACCAAGAAGCAAAAATAAATATGCATTTATTTCATAAGCAGACTTTTGTGTTCTTCCTATCGAGAATGAATCCTCTTCGGAGTTATGACATTCTCTTTCAGAGCTTCGTTTTCCCGGCTGTTCTCCGTTCTCTCCGACGACACTGTTTGAAACACAACGAACGTTTCATTCAAGGGTGCATCTACACACACGTGCATATAACGAAGCGGTAATACACTGGTATACAAGTCCTGAATTGAGACCGCGACTTGTGGAAGCAAATACACCAACAAATACATCGACCCACCTTGTTATGCCACATTCGCAACAGCTGTTAGAAAACGTCAACCAAAACTGTCAACCAAACTGTCAACAAATGTTTCTTCAGTTTTCAAGTTGGTCTGACTAGCTGGCTGGCTATGTATGTATGGCCGCACCAAATCAGCTAGAGGGCTGAAAACATTTACTCCTTATTATGTCTAAAAAACCCTTTTTTATTTAAAAAAAGCTCCCCCCCCAATAAATAGTTTGTTTTACTGTGTGTGAGGGGGGTTAATTTGCAATGCAAGTTTATGCTAAATTGGTCCCTTAGTGTGTGTTCGAGTCTCACCGGAGGCTTATACTTTATTTCCGATCAACGCTGTTTACTCACTGTCGAAGGGAAGCCGGACCGAGTAAAAGTTGCGATAAAAAGCAACTGGAAAATTAAGATGAAGGTACAGGCACTCCCCGATTAACGCCGTACTTTAACTGAAACAACGTTAAGTGAACCGATTTTACCATAGACACACTTATACAAATATGGGTTATTTAATTCATTGTAGTGTAGGAATTTTGCGACTAACTTATGTCTAGTCAGAAAAATTCGCAATTCGACCTACAATATTTGGCAAGCATTACCTTTCCTGTTTCCATATGACTGCCGCTTCAGCTGCC
>VCCN01002112.1:5081238-5091742 GCA_006491835.1 Architeuthis dux | reverse complement strand
GTTTACCTACTGTTATTTTCGTTGATGTGTTGTTGAATCTTACTCCGTATTTCTACCTGCTCTATATTATATTGTTTAAATATCGTTGGGTGTCTATTTATAGCTTTACTGAATTGTCTAAATATTTTATTTAGATTTCCCCCTTGTTTAACCATTCTGTTTGTTAAATTGGTGCTTTTTTCTATAAAGACCGTAATTTGTAGAGTTGCCCGTGCTATTCTTAGGTATTCTTCTAAAATTGATCCGTAGAAAATGTATGATGGTATATCACTGCTTTTTTGTGGCATCCTTACTATGTGAAATGGGAATGCATCCCATTTATCGAACAATTTGTATATAACTAATCCATTTTCAATTTTGATATCTAGATCGAGAAATGTTGCTCTTTCACCTTGAAATTCAATTTTGAGTTCTAGTTCATTAGGGTATATCTGTGTAAAGGATTTCCCGAATTCATCTGTATCGTCCAGACAGCATAAATCATCTATAACGCGGATACACCCGTGGAATTTGTATGCTCTACCTATATTATTTTTAATTAGTATTTGTTTTCATGTCTGTGTAGGTATACGTTAGCCCAGAAAGGCACAGGATCGATACCCATGGGGATACCAATTGTTTGTAGCAGTAAGTTGTTACCGATTTTGAAGTAACTTTCGTTTATTAGACTGACACTACTTTTTAGTGTAGATTTATTGAAATATGGTCTGTTGTTTAATGTTTTGCACCAGAATGCGTTAGAGTTTTTAACGCTGATGTATTTGCTATGACCTCCTGCAAATGCTAAATCTATTATATTATTCAATTCTAAAATGAGGTCTTTGTGTGGAATTGTTGTATAGAGTGTACAAAAGTCGTATGTAGTAATTGATTTTGCCCTTTTTTTAGCATTTATATTATCCAGTTTATTTTTGACTGGCAAGGAGTTGTTAGCTACCCAGAATAGATTAAGATTACTATAGAATTTACTTTTCCTATGGAATCCATGTATCTGATTATATATTAGTTTGAAGATTTTCGAAATTGCTTTACTTAGAGGTTTAGTACTGCATATTTTAGACCCTATAATATCTCGAGCACCGGTTGGTGTTTTGTGCATTTTTGGTATCCAATACATAATAGGTAGTGTCTACTTTAAGTCTTATTTTTAGTCTTTTTACATAATTCGATGTTATTAAATATAATTTCTTCTGGATTCTTTTTAGATACTTTGTATGTCGATGATGGTGACCCTATAATTCCTACTTCTAATATTAGTCTTTGGATGTAGTAACTCTTGCATATACATGCAACATTGTTAGTTGCTTTGTCAATCGGAACTATAACGAATTTACTTTGAAGTTCTTTGAGATATACTATAATTTGGGTGTTTCTAAGTATTGGGTTGGTTTTTAGGGGTTGTTTAAATTGTTTATTATGTTGTACTTTCTTGTCCACCGATTCAATTATTTTATCTTTCCATTTTGTAAATGTTGACACTACTATTTTGTATTTATTTGCCATAGTTAGTATGAAAGTATCTATTGATTTTTTTAATTATTTCATTGGCACATTTATCGTAATTAATACATTTAGGTTCTCAATAGTTAAGGCCTTTTCTGAGGACTTTTCTAAGTTTTGTGTTTTTAACTATCTCTAAATTGCCTGTTGTATGTCCTAGGTCATTTTGTATGGGTTCTATGCCAGTAATAATAAAGCATACAATAATAAAGCATACAATCGCAAGCTATTGAAGAAAAACCCAGTGAAAGAGAATGAGGAAAAGAGATAAAGAAAGATAGAAAGAAAAGGGAAGAGAAGAAGTGAGAAAAAAAAGAAAGAAAGACATAACGATAGGCAGAGACAGGTTCCGCTTTTGGACCGGTGGCAACTCTTTCGGTCCAGGGTTCGTCCCGTGGCTTCAAAAAAGTACAGTATGTCCAACCCCGACGAATCCGTCCCTATGGAGCACCACCTCTCCATTGCACTATAAGGGGGAGTATCAGAAGGACATTTCTGACGCCTACGTGATACTGGTCGCCGGGACTGAGCAATTTTTGTCATTTTGTCATCGCAATTTTTGTCATTGCCTTCACGTACGCGTGTGGGCGATTGTTACCTTTTCCGCGTTAAATTCAAAACATTTCCGCGTTAGATTTCGCTACACATGTTTGTCTGGGGACCTCAGACCGGCGTTTTTTGTTCACGAATCTTGAAATATTCTCAGATCACAGTTTTCTTTTTCACTTAAAAAAACCCCTTATCTATGAATTTATTTTTCAAAAATCTGATTTCCAAATGAAAACAGAAAACATGACCATTTAAAACTGTATTTTATTAAATTTAACTACAAAGGATATACGTTAGGTTTCGGTTTAGTGTTTATGTTTAATGTTTATGATTAGTGTTTAGGGTTAGGTTTAAGTTTATATAAGTCAATTACGGAACAAATGAAATCAGCAAACTTGTTATTATGGCGATGGTGGTTTCGCCACTGAAAAAAATAGTTTACGATGTCCATGTTTTGAATGTAACGCGGAAAAGATAATGAGGAACTTAAATTTATGACGTCATGGAATGTTTTAGGACAAATCTAAATACCCATCACACGTTTCGGTGTAACCCACGTCACCTGGTAAGCTGCACGTACATATGTTTAATAGCAAGCTTTAAGTTGATTTAACTAGAATAAAAAGATTACGAGAACCGGTGTATCCAACGCGATTTGGCCGTATGACAAACATATATACATAGCCAGCCAGCCAGACCAGCTTAAAACCTGAAGAAACCTATGTTGACAGTTTTGGTGACAGTTTTGGTTGACGATTTTAAATAAAAGTTTTATTATTTAATAATTACATATCAAGTCGTAAGCTGGTCATTTTTTCTGATCTTTAAAGCATTCAACTGGTTTCAAAGCTATAAATCTTTATACGTGCATTGATTAACCTATTAGCTGCGACAGGTGGCGAAGAGTAATAGTTATTTGTTGGATATTTGGCGCGGAGGTCACAGGTGTTGAAAGTTAAACAGGATATCGACTGCAAGGTGTTGGGGATCGGAAGACACATCCGGTGTTCAGGGGTCATAAAACAGGATGTCGACTGAACTTGCAGGTGGTGGCTGGAAAATCAGTGTGGGCGTTCGAGCCCGATAAAAGCGACACAGAGGCCCTCGAAAAAGACAGAGAGACATCGGGCGCCCCCAGAGAGACATATCACCCAGGCCTGGGAAAACACAAGACCAATGTCCCTGTTAAGAACAGTCTGTCGGCTCTCATTGTCTCCCACCCTCTTCATTCTCCGCCACGACACAATGCATCTTATGAAATAAAAATATATCCTCATATTTTTATAAACAAGTTTCGAGTCTTCCTTTTTCTCCGAGTTCCAAGATGGCTATACAACATATCGACTGAAAGCCCTTTTACATTGCAAATCCATTATAAGATAAAAGCCCTGACTCACAGATAGAAGTGAGTTGCCATTAATCATAATAAAACGGAAATTTTATTGAATTAAACATTAAGCTGCAATGACGGAAATTTCCGTCATTCGCAGTTACGGGGTTAATTTGGTGCGAGAATAAAGTGGTCAAGAGAATAAAATGTAATCGATACATTTCTGTAAAGACATGGAATATTTATCTGGCATATTTTAAAAACAAATCATTCATAAAAAGATCAGCAATTTTTAAAGAAAAATCGTGAATATATTTACTTTCATTTGCCCCTGTCAACGAAGTGTGCCATAAAGATTTATTACACATTATTTAATTATATCTCATAAACCTACGTTTTGACCTGTCAGTTCGATACTTTGCACAGGGCATCTCAACCATCTGTTCTTTCTATGTTTAAAGTCTCATTAGTCTATTCTAAAGAGGTGTTTAGCATGACATCGAAGCGTGTACACACCCGAATCGTCGCCTTAAAAACAATCAAGTGATGAAAGAGCTGAATTTTTGACGAATGTCCATTCATAACGTCGTGAAACTTTCGGATGAAGTATGGATCAAGCAACATCAAAATTGAAACGGGCACATTTTGTCTCGACACCGGATGACGTCACAGAAACGGCAGCTGTCTTACCTTCGCACGCTAGATAAACAAATACAATGTGTTTTTATGGAAGATCACAGCTTTAACTTATGGAGACCTTTCTGAAGGCAGCAGGGCCTATTTTCATTGCCAGAGGCCAGCTGGGGTGATGGTGTGTGCCGAAGTTGCATACGATGTGACACAATCTCATGTGTTGTCCATTGAAGAGTGTGCGAAGGTGAATAGCCAAGTTTATCTTCAAATGCTTGATGTTACCTTGGGTCATTGAAACCTTTGGAGAGTGTTACGTCTTCGATCAAAATGGTGCACATGCTCATATATCAAATATCACCCAAGCGTGTTGCCAAAAGCATTTCAGCGGATTCTGGGACAAGAGTATCTAGTCTCCTTCAAGCCCGGACATCAATTCTATGGATTTCGCCATCTGGTCCATTGTGGAGAGTGATATTTCAAAGATCTCCAACAGCAGTGTTGCCGCTCTGAAGCAAGCTCTTGTCAAATCCAGAAACGGTGCGGCCTTCGTGGGAGACAGTAACCTCTTATGTAATGGCCATGACCAAGCCAAAAAATGGTCATATCGAAAAATAACTGTTTGTCTGGACTCAGTATAGACACTGGAATATATATGCTTTGTACTATACACGTGCCTTTATTCAATTTTGAATACAGTGAAAAATCTGATGGGCACATATTTATGACGCACCCTGTATATGTCACGTCTTTCCGTCGCTCTGTCTTTCTGTCTTTCCATCTGACCACACGGCAGGGGACTAGGTATACAGTAAGACTGGGTTTTGGGAACTAGGTATACAGTAAGACCGGGTTTTGGGAACTAGGTATACAGTAATGCTAGGTTTGGGGGGAACTAGGTATACGGTACGGCTGGGTTTGGGGAACTAGGTATACAGTAAGGCTGGGCTTTGGAAACTAGAAATACGATAAGGCTGGGGTTTGGGAACTAGGTAAACGGTAAGGCTGGGTTTTGGGAACTATGTATATCTCCATTAGTAGACATTGAACATACAAAACACAAAGAAATTGAGAAGTAGGTAAACGTTGTAACCCCGCGTACGCCCGCCCATTTTTACCCTGTTTACGGTACACAGTCGAATACAACTGAGTGAGACGAAATTAATTAAACAAGATATTTTCGGTAATAGAAATGTGAATTAAAGGCTATTTGTAGTCAGTCATGTTTGGTGACTTTTGGTTTGTCTTTGCTGAAAAAAATCAGATGAGAAAAATGTCCGTAGTTTTGTGATCGATTCTACAATGGAAGCAATTGCCGGCGCCAAGAATACATAAAACATGTCTGGCAAAAATCGATATCCGATAATTTACAGAAAAATATCTATTTCCAGAGTCTGGTCTCCTGCCTGGCACACACACACACACACACACACACACACACACACACACACACACACACACACACAGTAGTCCTAAAGATTCAAAATGGTTAGCTTATTTTGCGCCACCCTGCATTTGATTTACCGGGCACACCAACTGTAACAAGCCTGGCTGCTACAGGGTCAAATTCCACTCCCACTTCTATTCCAACTGAAGATGATTACATGCAACTTTTGTATTGTATATATGATAAATAAATTCGTAAAGATATAAGACTTGTCAGTTTGGCTCAGTTGGTAAGAGAGCCGCCTAGCTAGGTTGTGATATCAAATCACGGTAGGGAAATGTTAATTTTGTATATCTGTTTGGTTTAACATGACGGGATAGACAAACAAACACAGATTGGAGTTTGACAAAATATAACGCCCTCTGGTGGGAAATTTGTGAGCAAGTTCACCTGATAAGCAGCGTGCAATGTTCCTACAAACGGTGCTAGAGAACTGACAATTTAAACATTTACTCCTTATTATGTCTACAAAAAATTTTTTTTAAATTCACCCAAAGTAGGTTTTTAGTGGGCCTTCAATTTGCAATGTAAGTTTATGCTAAATTGGACCTTTAGTTTGTGTCCAGCAGCGTTCACGCTTGTTTTCTTTTGAAAATTCGAACTGTTTTAGTGATCACCGCCAAACAAAAGGCAAGAGAAGTAACCCATTGATTGATCACCCTTTTTTTAACAATGTTTCAATTGATCATCCCCAACACGGCATGCTGCCAAAAGTCACGTGACGGTTTCTATTGAGTGACCAACCAGACCTTTTGTTGATATTGGTTAACACACTCAAGATGTAAACGCTTATTTCCTTTACTTCAGAACTGATCTCTGATAAGATCTGATCTGGTCTGATCTCAGATGAACTAACTCTAACGTAGCCGTCTATTACCACATGAAACTACATGAAAACTTAGCGGGTAAAAATGGTTCACATATTTGTGCTTGTATATCTCGCCTCTTCACTTATGTCTTGTTATTGTCTTGAAAGGTCTTTAGATGTGTTATGTGTCATGTAATTGTCGTATTTGTTCTTGGAATTATTTACTGTTTTTGTTTTCAGCATATTTGGGTCGTAACCTACTAGTGACTTCCAGTTATTGATAGTTCTTTGTGAGAAGAAGCCATTTCTAGTGTTTTTTGCAGTGTTTTGTTGTTGTTTTTTTCCGTTCAAATTTCCGTGTAAATTATTAGCCTGTATATATTTACGACCGCTTGTTTTATTTACAATAGTGAAAAGGTGTGAAAACTCTGAATGCTATTCTCACGCATAAGGGTGAATACACGTCCGGTATTCGCTATATACCAGGTTTGTCTGGAAAGTATGCAGCTATTTTAAATATCTCGAGAACCAGTGGCGTGGCTTTGATGTAACTTGACAACCAATCACAGAGGACATTATTGCGCATGCGTGAACAGATACTCTCCCGTGGGGTTATTTAGTCGGCAGTGAGACGCCATTGAATGAGCTAGCGCAACGACCGGGCGAGTCATTCTTCACGTCTCGTACGATTTTCTTTGCAAAACATTGCATCACCCAGGTTTGTCTGTGTTAGTATAGTTAGTATTGCCTGATATCTGTTCAGATTTGTCTCCCTATGACTTCTGGCTTTTCGCAAAGAGATTTCAGACCGTGGACGCGATTAAGGAAAGCTTTACGAGGCAGCTGATCCCGAAAGAGGACTTTGTAGACTATTTTAGAAAGTGGTCGGTACGCTGGGATAAGTATGTGAAAACCCTGCTGTAGAGGCTTGCTTCGCTCACCAAATTGCAGTAGGCAGCTCTGCGTCCCCTCACTTCTTTTTTCAGCACTACACTACTGTGTAGCATATATTCTTCTCTGTGTTAGTATACATATTTTGTTCATTGCCTTATTGAGTGAATCATACATTTGTTTTCTGTTCAATGATAAAGAAAGCTTATTATCAATTTTTCACTAGGCTTTCTTTCATCTTATTTCTGTTGCGTTTTATCGCAACTCCCAGACCGTCATTCTAAGATCGTTAATCAGCAGTGCGGACCGGGAATAAAGAATAAGCCTCCGGTAAGATTAATCTTGAGTTATCTCCGTTGTTAGTAGAATTAGCGAGCCAGAAGAATACAAAACAAACTGCTTCGGAAATGTTAGAAAATTCTAAAATTTAAAAAGATATATTATTCTTTGTTCAACATATTGACAGGGAGAAGTTATTGTACCTTATATCGGTCAGTAGGGGTCTGGTTCATTTTCCCGAAGTTCAGCTACCCGGAGTTCATCTTCCCGAACGTTGATTGGTCACTTGTTTTCATATTTTACTATTTGCAAAAAATACCAGTTAACTTTTTCTAAAATTACTGCGATAGGGGTATGCTAATGTTTATAATTGATGGGGGAAAAGCATCTATTGTAAAGGTGGTGTTTATTTACGATAATATTTAGTATAGAGGAATATTTAAGGTGTCTTCATTGGTAAACACTGAGTGGTATCGATCACTAAGAGTTTCAGCTATATCTTTAGTTTTTATCATTAGATATAACTGGTTGAGAACGATTTGGAGAGTGGTTCTGGGTTTACAGTATTGCTTTGTTTGCTGGTATCTTTTTGTCTCTTATCAGTATATAGCCTAACAACTCCCACCTGTTTTCCCATTGTTCTTGAGATAAGGTGTTACCCTGTCTTCGTGTAGAGGGATTCGTTTCTTATTCTGGTGGGGATAGAGCAAGCTCAACATTCAAGAACAAAAAACAATCCCATTAGTCTTGAAAAGAAGGGTCTAGGCCGGGGACCAGCAGGGTCTACTGTGCACCCTCATTGGCCTATAAAGTATATTTGAAATTTCCTTGTAAAATACTGAAATACCTATACAGTAATTACCTTTATGGTAAAATAAAGTGTATTTATGAATTCCTCATGTCTGAAAACCATGATTTAGCCATTTAAAGTACTCAGATATGTCAACTGGGAGACGAGATATGAAATTCTGTTGTTTTTTTGGTGTGTGCTGGCGGCCATTTTGTTTCATGCAAGTTCTTCCCAACTTTTGGGAACATCTTTTTTCTGATAGAGGACATCCTAAGGGACATTTTGGTACCCTAAATGTAGGATCATTAGGGTGGGGCACGGTAGGCCTTGCTGGCCCCCGGCCTAGCGGCCTAATCTATAACCAATGCGTCCGTTTTTCCCGTGCTAACAATCGCCTTTGGCCTAACAACTCGTACCTGGCTTTCCCCATTGTTCTTGAGATGAGCTGTTCCCCTGTCTTTGTGCAGATGGATTCGTTTCTTATTCTGGTGGGCTATCGGATGAGTTGGCTGCTGTGGGATGCATTGAGTTTCTCTTCTTGGCCCTCAGGAACCAAGAATAAATGAATACATTTTTTAAACGGCCGCTAATTCCCCCGAGAGATTTTGTAGTCGTTCACCGTGTGCCTCGGACAAGCTACCAGCTATGGTCTGTTGTAGTCATGTGGACTGCTACGACTACATTCAGAAAACCTGGCCCGTTGAACACTCTGATAACGATCCGTGGTCCGAAATACAATCAACTCAAAATTATCCCATGGTCTTCTCATTTCATTTTCCCGGCCAGAACTGTAACCATATTGGGCGAGGAAGAACTGGATTTCACCAACCGAATGATCACCTGCCAAAATTGTAGCCATATTCGTCGAGCAAAAACTGGATTTTGACTACTTGACCAACCAGATGACCACCTGCCATATTGGTCGAGGAAGAACTGTATTTGACCACTTGACCAACCAGATAACCATCTGCCAAAACTGTAGCCATATTCGTCGTGGAAGAACTGGATTTTGACTACTTGGGACAAAGTATTAGGAAATACCCAAGGAAAATAGTAAGGACGTTGTTATGGTCCGATATCAATGATCAGTCAAAAACAAACACTATCGGGCATACTAAGTCTGAAAATATTTTTTTAAATCGTGTCACAATATACGTTGTTTTTTCTACTTATATGATGAACAGTGTGACCGTTTCTGTTTTTCCGTCCATAACAATAGACTGTTCCACTTAAAGGTAACAATCTTGCTGATAAAATCTCATAGAAATTCAAATATATTCGTGATTTTCTTTCACGGTGTTCAACTACTTATATATTTGATGTGTGTAACACTTTTTAAATTAGTCCACTGATACTACACTCTAATCCTATGCAGAGGGCTGTGAAGTGACACTTTGATCCTAGGCAGAAGTGCCGATCCATACGTAAATAATCCCGTCATTTTCGATTTGCTAGTATTAAATAATGTTATGCGGTATAAGATATGTTACATGTAATTTCTCAACTTAGCTTAGTTTAGCACAAGGCCACCAATATGGAGCATCAAATAAGGAGCAAATTCAGGGTAATAACGGCCTTCTACACGCGCCTCTTAACCGTTAAAGAATTTTCCAAAGAGAAATGGACAAACTATATAATAACAATAATTTATTTTAATACAAAACAATTTATTAATTAACAGTACTTTCATTAAAGAGTTCAGAATAAAATGGTGGAACAAGGGATATCACGTAAGGTGGTGTTTAGGCCGGGTGATCGGGTAAATGTACTCGTTTTGGTGAAAGGAAATGGGTACCCGGAAGGTACCAAGTGAGGTTAGAGGATGGACAATTGGTAAAATGTCACGCCAATCCGATGCGACATAAATATGATATACATTACCCAGTTGATGAGACGGAACCTACTTATATCAGATTTTTCTCCATTTGGGATTATTACCCAAACCAACTTTATGTAATCTACTGACAATAAAGCCCAAGGCTAACCAGTGTCCCGGTAAGCATTTTAGTTGTTTTAAGTTTAATACAAAATGAATACAGTAGACCCTCGCTATAAAAAAGCTCAATATAACGAATTTCGGCTTTAACGAACTCGTGAATCCATCCGTACTGACTTCGGATTGACCAAACGATGTTCGATAAATTCGGCTGAGACGAACATGACGAGCTTTCGGTACTATGCAAACTTTCGCAATAGCTTCACATATTGGGCTGTAACTCTTTAAAACAAACAGATACAAATTTACAAGGCACACCGTTGGAAAGCTGATATAATATATAT
>VCCN01002112.1:5068197-5079181 GCA_006491835.1 Architeuthis dux | reverse complement strand
TTGTCTGCAAAGTATATTATGTTCTAGTCAAGTACGGATTTCCTGAAAACTGGTTGACTGAAAGACGAAATAACCCATTTTCTCGGAATAAAAATCCGGATTGTTCCAAAGGAAAATGAGTCAAGTGGTTTCACACCCGCTGACCGTATGCGTGTGTGCAAAATACGTATGAGTCCGTTACAGTGCATCCAACGTGACAAACTAACGCTTTAATCTTAATTCAAGAATAGTGGATTTTGGGGTTGTACCAAATTACGGAACAAATGAAAGCAGAAATCTTGACCATTTAAAACTGCATTTTATTAAATTTAACTACAAAGGATATAAGTTAGGGTTAATGTTTAGGTTTAAGGTCAGTGTTTAGAGTTAGTGTTTAGGCTTAAAGTTTAGGGTTAGTGTTTAGGTTTAGGGACAGTGTTCAGGGTTAGTGTTAGGCTTAATATTTAGGGTTAGTGTTTAGGGTTAGTGTTAGGCTTAATGTTTAGAGTTGGTGTTTAGGGCCAGTGTTTAGTGTTAGGGGTAGTGTTTAGGGTTAGGTTTAGGGTTAAGGTTATATAAGTCAATTACGGAACAAATGAAAGCAGAAAACTCATTATCGCGATGGTAGTTTCGCCACTGAAAAATAGTTTACGCCGTCCATATGTTTTGAATTTAACACGGAAAAGGTAACAATCGCCGAATTCACTACACAGTAGTAATAGTCAACTAAACTAGTTCGCTAACCATTACTACACGGCGAAGTGTCCTCTGGTATTTATAAAGCTCAGCTTAGTCTGGCACAAGGCTACAATGAACCCAGTGACGAGCGATTCACTACACTGTAGAAATGGTCTGCACAGCTAGCTCGCTAACCCTAAGACAGTGGTTCTCAAACGTTGTGCCGCGGCACAATAGTGTGACGCAACTATCTCCCAAATGTGTTGCATATATTTTTCCAAAAGTGTATTTGGAACCCTGAATGTGTCCAGTACGGGTATATGTATGTCCCGCTTCCGGCACTGAGTCAAGGGCGTATCCATTATTTCTATATTCAGGTGATCGTTTAATTTCTCACAAATAACTCTTCATTACAATGGTAACCTCAGCCAATTCAATTTCTACAAAGAAATATTTCTCCGAAAAATTCATCTTCTAAACAAACCTTTAAGAACAACTTGCATCCTCAACAAATTGCTGTTTCAAAGAAGCATCTATGTCATCATAATATACTTGTAAGACCCTCAGAATGTTCCAGAAAACTTTTATTTATACTGTTTTCTGAGTATCTTCCGAGTTTTAAATCTTTTCTTCTCAACGCATGACAACCCTTTTGCCGAAAATGTTTATTTATCTTAATTTCAGTACCTGATGTGCCCTGAAACGCAATTTTAGCCAATCTTGGATACATAATTTTCAAAATGGGGGTCAGCTCAACAGGCTGGATCCGCCCCTCTGAGCTGCCTATTTTTTTGTGAGATCTCAACCTTTTCAGCGACAGACTAAAGGGAAAAGGGGACATGCAATAAGTTTTCTGATATAAAAGTTTCATTCATTGACTACCGAGATATATTTGTCTAATTCATTACATTTGTATAGTTGGAAGTTGGAGAGGTATATGTATTCGGTCGCGTCTTTCCGTCGTTCCGTCTTTCCGTCTTTCAGTCTGTCTGTCTGTCGTTCCATCTGTCTATCCATAAGTACTCAATGAAATTGTGTGGAATGGTGGGCAATGGGCCAAGGAAGAAGTGATTACATTCTTGGGCGGATCCATGCACAATTACTTCCGCTGACAATGGCGTTGACAGAAGTATGCGCTGTATGAGTGCTTTCTAGTTGTGTGTGTGTGTTTGCGTGTGTGTGACATAAGTTTTAATACCCTAAGTCGTAGAAACTGCTTATACTGTGCTTATACCGGTTATTGATAGTTAGATTATTGTTGATCGAGGCTGTAGCAATCATTTTTGTCATTTTCGGCCTTACTTTAAAAAGAAAATATAAGCATATACGTATAGAGTAGATGAAGGACTGGGTTCTTCAAAGAACTTGATTGATTAATGTACAAATCATTAATGCGAAGGATGGGTCTAATGTGATGAGACTAATTTTAGGAATCGATTTGTATTCCTTGCCCCTCACCCCCTCACCACGCTTTGTCTTCTAACGCACCCTACGACCCGCTTACCTTCCAGAGCCGCCTTGAGTTTTCCAGAGCCACAAGGGGGCGGTAGCTCCCACTTTGGGAATCACCGCTAAACAGTATGCATATGGCTCTTCTTTGTGTAAGTAATCTGGAATCAGTGGGGAATATTGATAAGAATTAACATGGAAAATATGCGTTATATCTTTGATTTATTTTTTTTAAAAAGCAATCTGTCGCTAGATTTATCTGGATTAGATGCTGATTAAATGGACTGATGTTTTTAAAATGAAATGCCAGTGAAGGGGGGGGGAGTTGTAACTGTAAAATATTGGCCTTACGAATAAGTTGAACACCAGCTAGAAACCTAACCCTCTAATATAAAGACCTTCCGGTGTTATCTGCCCGATAAGGTTGCCTGTCGCCTGTCAACTGTTCAGCTGTTACCCCAAAACGAGATTAAGAGAGGACAAGACTGGTTGCTGTAGGGTCAAACTCCACTCGAACTTCTATTCCGACTTTTGTATTGTATATATAATAAATTAAAAGAATTATAGAAATATATTTTTTTTTCTATATTTATTAGAATGAAATAAGCCTATGCATATATGTATGATAAAGTTTCATTAATATTTAAGACTTGTCTATTTATCTCATTTAAGTTAAGACACCAGCCTAGCACTCAATAGGTCGTGAGTTCAAATCACTGTAGGGAAACGGGTATTTTACGTATCGCTTTACACCCCTAATTTTGGTGAGGATTGTTCTTGTTGTTCTCAACTCCTGACTTTGTCCTGGAGTTTGACAGCATTCAGTTTGGGTGCGACTAGATGAATTAGCAGGGTCGCCCCGTCCATTAGGCGAATCTAAGTGGTCGGCTAGGGTGAAAAGGTCATAGAGGCGTACTCCAAAGTGGAAAAAAATTACAATACAATTGGGGGCGCTATTTTAGGTCTCGGCTAGGGCGCATGAAACCCTTGTGCCGGCCTTATGAATTAGGATATGGTTCTTCAAAGTTCAGGTCGCAAGGTCCTGCTGACTGGGTCGCAGGTTTACCATACATAAAGGAATAGATAAAGAGTAAGTGAGAAAGATATTGGTGACAACAGAATAATTGAGATATAAAATATGAATATATCTAATAATCTTATTGTTATAGTGCGGGGCCAGCAGGGCCTACCCTGTAGCCCCCACCACCACCCGGATCCTACGAGTAGGGTACCAAAATGTTCCCTAGGATGTCCTCTTTCAGAAAAAAAAGAAAAAGGTTGGGAAGAAATCCCTCATTGGCATAAAACAGAATGGCCGCCAGCACACACCAAAAAATGTAAAATGCTGAAATACCTATAAATTAATTACTTTTATGGTAAAATAAAGTGTATATTTGAATTCTTCATGTCTGCAAACCATGATTTAACCTTTTAAAGTACTCAGATATGTCAATTGGAAGACAGAATTGAAATTCTGGATTTTTGGTGTGTGTGCTGACGGCCATTTTGTTTTATGCAAATGAGGTAGTTCTTCCCAACTTCTTTCTTGGGAACATCTTTTTTCTGAAAAAGACACCCTAAGGAACATTTTGATACCCTACTCATAGGATCATGGGGGGTGCAGGATAGGCTCTGCTGGCCCCCGGACTATTGCATTTGTCATCAATAATTTATTTGTTGAACTGATTAAATCATAACAGTAATAGTAGCCTCGGCATGGTTGAAAAAACTACAACAGAGGTTTGAGTGTGTGTGTATGAGAGAGAGAAAGAGAGAGAGAGACAGGCAGACAGACAGAGAGGGGGAGAGGTGGTAGGCAAGACGATTCATACTCGTACAGTACGTTTCACGCATCTATGTCTTTGAAACGAACACGAGTTTAGTTGGATTTGAACTTCGAGTGTGTGAAATGGTCCTTTTTTTTTAGCTGTAATGTTTATGCCCTGTTAGAGCTGAAATGGATCATTTATTATGTCAGTGGGTCGTGAGGTTATTGCAACAAAAATAAACTGTGTCGTGATCGAAAACGTTTGAAGAATTCTGAATTAGAATAGAAATCGACTAACCGATGCGAGCAAATTTAAATCATTTCTAGCATATGACTAGGTCTAGCGGGAACTTATTTGTGTGGCTTGAGGCAGGATATGACTTTCAAAGGTTGAAGCTATAAGACAGGGGGAAATCGCAAAATGTACATCAAATTACGAATAGGAACGGCGTTGAAACCAATATCTTAAAACCTCTTCCCCATATCATTTACTCTCTCGCTCTCCCTCTCTGTTCCGCATCTTTCTCTGTTTTCTTCTCTCTCTCCTTTTCCTCTCTTTCTCTGCCTCCACCTCTCTCCCCCTCTCTCACTCTATATCCCTTCTCCCTATATGCCCTTTCCCTCTATCCTCTTTCCATCTATCCTTTGCATCTCCCCTCTCTCCCTTTCCCCTTTCCATCCCTCTCTCATCCTCCCTCACTTTCTCCCATTCTCTCTCTTCCTTATTCCCCCTTCCCATCTCCCTCCTAACTCAACCCATCTCTGTCTCCTTCATTCCCCGTCTCTTCCTCTCTTTCTCCTCTCCCCTTTCTCCTCTTTCTCCTACTCTCCCTCCTCCCCATCCTTTCCATTCGCCCTCTCCTTCTTTCACCTCCCCATTCCTTTAGCCAGTTTATTCGCTTTTAGGCAAGCACAATTAAGCTAAATTGTAGACGGTTACCACCATTCTCAGGTAGTTTCTCACTAAGACGTCATTCTTTTAGCCAGGTTATTCATATTCCTATCAAATCTGCGATACCCACGGCAGTAGCGATAGTCATAAACACACGTAGTAAATATTTCAGTGTCTCACGGGCATCCACACACCGACACACACACGGACGCACGCGCGCACACACACACACACACACACACACACTCACACACGCGCACATTCACACTAACACACACTCTCTCTCTCACACACACGCGCGCGCGCGCGCACATACACGCACACACACGCACATACTTGCAGACGTTCAATCAATCATAAAAGTGTGAAATACCCAAAGGCAATTGTTGAACAACAAATATTTGTCATGCGACCGTGAGAAATGGAGGGGGAATAAATCTCACACGAGAAACAAAACAGGTCTGGTTATTCACTCAAAAGAAACCGTCACGTGACCAACGCATGCCGTGTTGGGGGTGATCAATTAAACAATTAGATAAAGATGATGAATGAGTTACTTTTTTTCGCCTTCTGTTGGATCACTAAAAAGTCCGAATTTTCAAAAAATAAGCGTGAACGCTGCCGGACACAAACTAAGGCACCAATATAACATAAACTTCGATTGTAAATTGAACCCCCACTATTTCTTTTTTTTTGGGGGGGGGGGTCGAAAAACAAAAGAGCCTTTTTTCTAGACATAATCAGCAGTAAATGTTTAAATTTTTAACCCTCTAGCTCCATTCGTGCGGCCTGTACGCGTGACAATACATACATTCATAGCCAGTCAGACAGCCAGAATCACTTCAAACTGAAGAAACAGTTGACAGTTTTGGCTGACGGTTTCTATTATACATATAATCGTATATACGAAATAGTCAGAAATCACAGTCTAATGCCCAATATAATGGTTACGGGTCTGCAAGTAAAATGAATGAACCAGACAACAATCTTCCCAGAATATAAAAACAAATGTGCCATTAGAAAATGTGTCATTGGTTAGTGCCGTTAGAACGAGTGCCGTTACAAGAGTTTACTGTATATACCTAACATTAAAAACGTCAAGAAGGTCAGAATTTAAAAAATAACAAGCCTGGCTGCTGCCCGATCAAACTCCATTCCTACTTCTATTCTGACTGACGATGATCACTGCAACTTTTGTATTGTATATATAATAAATAGAAAAATATATATTTTCAGTATAAATATTTATTTATTTATTAGAATGAAATAAGCCCTTGCGTATCTGTAAGATACATTTTCGTAGATATGTAAGACTTGTCAGTTTGGCTCAGTCGGTAAGAGAGCCGGCTACCAATCTATGGATAAACACCGACACATTTCGGTGCAATAAGTCAAACGGCACGTCAATGTTGCAGCACCAGAACGATTCCTTCAAGGGACACTTCCTCGCTTATCACCGGTAAGTATAACCACTGTCATGAAATCCGAAACGCTTCAGCGTAATTCACAGTACAACTCCAACGTGACTTCGGTTAGCAAGCCTAGAACGAACTGACGAATTGTCGCCGCCTGGCCTGTTATAGGCAAGAGCTCGCCACATCCGGGTTTCTAGCGCTTCGCATACGGGTCACTGACGCTCCACCTCCTCTTGCTCTGGGCAAGTCCATTTCCACTTCGCCACACAGTCGGTGGATTTTATGCAGAGTGTATTAATAATGAGAAACCAAGAAGTACAGACAAAAAACTTTTTATTACCCTTTCACAGTCTAATGCCCCATGCATACGGGTTACAGGTCTGCAAATAAAAGGAATGAACCAAAACGTTTTAAAAATGCACTGCAATCTTCATGAGCTGTTGCTGAAAACTAATCTCCAACAATAGTCTTGCGAGAATATAGAAACAAACGTGCTGTTAGAACGCGTGTCATTCAATAGTGCTGTTAGAACGAGTGCCGTTACAACGGGAGTTACTGTAGTAAAATACCTTTGCTAACGGTATACTTAGGGGTAGAAATCTAAAGCACTTTAGTATCTGGAAAAAAACAACTTATGGGAGGTCCCTGACGCGACCATCCCCGGCACTTGTAAAAGCGTATCAAGTCTTAAAGTGAACTGAATGATTCATTAATAATCAAGGTCAGTGGTCCCTAACCACCGGACTGCGGATCGGTACCGTCCCGCTAAACATGTGCTTACCGGGGATTATGGAACATTCATAGCAGGCAAATTCATAGATGGGGATTTCACCAAATCTTCCACTCACACACACTCGAATATTCTACCTCATTTCACTTTCTCGTCTTTCTTCTTTTCTCGACGGCCGAGTTCAGCCGTTCTGCTCTAATCTTTATGTTTCACACCTACCCTTTAACGTACCACTACTTTGCTTCTCCCTCCCTCTCTTCGTGGTCTTTGTGTAACAATTACATTCTCAGAAATTCTCCTCAACCCCCACCTCTTTCAACGTAACATTTTTATTTCTAAATGTAACGTTATCACCTTCTTGGAGGTTGGCGACAAACGTTCAACGACAGTTGGTTGGCTTCGTCACTCCTTGTTGTGGACGGTGTCAGGACGCTCGATGTGTCCGGAGTCCGGACTTCGGAAAGACGGAGGTTGGTCTCTGGAAATAATTGGTCTGGAACGTAACGAAGGATCGAGACGGAGACGATTTTTCTTGTAAAAGAATATACTGTTTTTTTTCGTAATTCTATAGAAATGTTTGTCAAACACAGACATTTCCATAAAATTGAGAGTGAGAGAGTGAGAGTGGGTGTCGAGGCAGGCCTCGGAGACGACCGCTTAATCCGTATCTGTGAGACACTCTGTTGCCTCCGCTCTGTCAGTCTTATTTATAGTCTGGTTGTTTATAGTTTCTAAAGGTTAATTAATACATCTTGTTTAGTCTGTATATTTTGAACTTTGGCTATATAAGAAATATATTGGTCATCCAGTCATGTCTTATACATTGGTCTGGCAAATATTTTCGCTTTTCTAGATTTCGTTGATGTGAGCAGTTGACGTTTTCCATAACATTTACTAGGTCCATTGCAAAAACAAAGTTCCAAAAACCAATTGATTTGTTCTCCCATAGAATTTTGAAATATTGGAATAGTTTATCAACTTATGTAATAAATAGTACACGTATAAATAATTTTAAGAATAACTTAGACGAATTTAGATAATCTGGGATAGAAAATAAATTAACAGGGACATTTTAGAAGTTATCAGCTGAAATATATAGAAGTATTTAGGGAGGAAATGTGCCAGGTAAATGTTTCTCTGTACTGATATGATTTGTTAATATTTATTATCATGAAGATAAATCTTTATTCACTTCGTCATTGCGAAAGACATCAGAAGAAATTTGAACATAGCAGAGACATGCATGCGGAGTAATACATAGATTGGTGCATGTCTCTGCTATGTTCAAATTTCTTCTTCTGATGTCGTTCGCAACGACGAAATGCATAAAGATGTATCTTCATGATAATAAATATGTTTGAGACGTAACATGCTTTTCTCAATCTTTCTTTTCCACATTGTCTAATCAAATCTATCGGATTCCCTTACATCCACACAACAAACAATGTTGAATATGTATTTTTAATGTAAATTGTATATGGAGATGGCCATAGAAGCATTTTTATTTAATAAATAAAATAAAAGGAACCGTTGATTTCACGACGTGATTCATTTTTTAAAAACTTTTATTTATTTCGTAAATTTCTTTACAAAATGTGTCTCAATGGCCGACGAGGGGTATGGGGAATAGGTTGGTCACCTGTTGACTATCCTACTCTTAGCTAGATCCTTTCATGACCCAGACGTACATTATTCCTTACACCAAAAGAAATCAACTCACATACTTTCTCAATTATCGTAATACTTCATTTGCTCTATGGGACCTAAACTATCTCTCCATGACATCATATACAAATCGAATGATATATATACAGATGAATAATAATCGGAAGGGGGGGGGGCAAAAAATATTAAAATAAACAAAAGTTGAAGGATTAGTATGTGATGATGACAAGATCAGCACGCTGGGCTGTTAATGTGATCTCAGCCTGAAAGGCGAGACGACGTTCCAAATCTAATGCGACGCACCAATCCGTGAAGCCATTAAACAACGATGATTGAATATTGAACGCTGAAAATGAGTGCTGAATTTAGCACGGAAAAAGGTAACAATCGCCATATTTTCTTAAATTAATTTTTGTTATTCATTTGAGTTGTTGACGAAATTTTATTGGCAGCCCCGCAACATATTTTTGTAGCCCCGGTAAAGGTCCAACGGCAACTGGTTGTGTCTCCACGTGTAGCTTTTCAAAAAGAATACTCGCAGCCAATGGGCATATGTTTGAGGCTAGCTGTCTCCCCACTCGCATTGCATCGGTCAGAATGCCCGCCGTACCAGCTTCAGAATAATAGGCGCTGATGACGAGTTTCAAATCAAAGAAGCGTACGACGATAACCCTAACCCTACAAATGCTAACCCTAAAAACACTAACCTTTACAAAAACACTAACTCTGCAACTGGAACGGCGGCCATTTTGAAACGCGAAACATAACAATTTCAGGTTGACTGGCGTTGGTAGGGTGTCCTATACTGTCCATATTAGGAAACTTTGATGTCGCATCATTTAATTTGTCTTCCTTTGGTGTTTTCCCACTTAGTTCGTGCTCCCTGTTTCGAATGTGCAACAGCTGTAGCGAGATTCTTGGGTGAATGTTACCTTTTACGCGTTAAATTTAAAATATGGCCGCGTTAGATTTCGCTGCACTATGATTGTCTGTGGAAATCAAAACGGCATTTTTTTCTTCACAAATTTTGAAATTTTCTCTGATCACAATTGACTTATATAACCTTAAACCTAACACTAATCCTGAATCTAACTCTAACACTAACTCTAACTACTAACCCTAACCCCAAACCCTAATACTAACCCTAAACACTAACCCTAAAACTGTGATAAGAGAAAATATCAAATTTGTGAAGAAAAGATTCCGTTCTGAGGTCCCCAGACAAACACAGTGCAGCGAAATCTAACGAGGAAATGTTTTGAATTTAACGCGGAAAAGTTAACAATCGTCAATTCTTGCTCTCCTCGTTTGGCCAATTTCTTCTGTCACCATATTTCTTCTGTTGCTGGTGGTTTTCCTTGGCCATCAACGCTTTAGATGGCAACCCACACCATCTCTGCCAGTTGTCGCAGCACTTATCATTTCCTTCACCCTAAGGAATGATTCATTATCCTCTGCAGTGGTTTCGAAACTTTGAAAACTCAAGGACCCCTTCTATAAAGGAAATATTCATATACTTTTAGGATTTAGTTTTTAGACTGTACTCAATGAACTACAAAAACAAAAACAATTTGACCTTTAAAAATCATATTTATTGTCAAACTCCAGGACTTTGTTTTCTTACTGTAACAAGAACAATCATCAACAAAATTAGAGGTGTCTAAACCGATATGTAAAATCCCAATTCCCCAATCGTTATTTGAACTCACAACCAAGTGATCAGTAGCCGGTTGTTATACGGACTAAGCTAAATTGACAAGTCTTAGATATTAACGAAAATTTATCATATAGATACGCATGGGATCATTTCATTGGAATAAATAAATATAGAAAAAATAATTTTTTAATAATTTGTTATACATTATACAATACAAAAGTTGCATTAATCTTCATTAGTCGTAATAGAAGTTAGAGTGGAGTTTGACTCTGCAGCAGCTATTCTAATATATGGTACAGGTCGGTGTACAATAATTATGTTTTTTTGGTAGCTGTGCGATGGATGATGTTGTTTCTCTGCCACATGATTAGCAATGTCAGGTTCAGGGGGAACACTGCTGGCGGACCCCCGAGGATTATTTGTAGGACCCCCAGGGGTCCGCGGACCCTAGTTTCGAAACTACTTCTCCACAGCATTTTTTACAATCCATTTCCGACTTGGTTATGACGGACGGTAGGGCGCTTTTCACAAGTAGGTCTCTTGGGAATCATGCAGTATTTGTAAGAGTCGAGTTTATTTATTTATCTCCCCCTCAAAGGCAAATGTGACACAAGGTCGAAACGCTTGGGTCGAGTTTAGGGTGGGATCCCGAACGCGGACGTGCAGGCAGGGTGTATCCGCTAATGTCACGAGGCAGTCTGGTCTTTGATCACAGGACGAATCCTGAACTTGCTGGACAAGGGTGCCGGGA